>MU758413.1:25896-82282 GCA_026770625.1 Nicotiana glauca
TCGGTTGTGCTGATGCTACACTATGTGCATCTTTTTGCACAGATCCAGGAGCAGCTTTAGGACAGCAGCAGTAGGATTGCCCGGGAGTTGTCTTCAGTCCAGGGACTCACGAGGTAGCCTAGCTGGCGATCGCAGGCCGAAGTCCGTTCTATGTTTTAGTTTGTTTTCTTTGTTTCGAGACAAAAAATATGTAATATCATTTTAGACTTGTTTTTAGTACTCTATAGCAGTCTGTGAGCTAGTGACACCAGACTCTGGGTAGAAATGTGTTTTAAATTCCGCAAATTTTATTTCAGTTATATAAGTTTAAAGTCTTCCACTTTAATTAAAATGCCTTCATTTATTTATATTGTTAAAATGTCATTAGTGAAAGGTTTTGAATATTTTTCTTGCCTAGCTACGACAGTAGGCACCATCACGACTCCCGATGGTGGGAAATCCGGGTCGTGACACTAATGACTTTGGAAAATAGAGTGTGGCCAATGTGCCAAGAGCTTGAGTTATAATTGTGCTTGGTGATATCTATGACATGAGAAAATATGAAATAGATTATGAAATGAGCCTTGACTTCACTTTTTGTAAATGACTTCAACAATGAAGTGGCCTAAAGGCTTTGTACTCAATTTATGCCCATAAGTGGCTGTTCGAGATAATGATTTGCCTTATAAGTACTTTCAATGTGAGCCGAATTGTTACATACACCGATGTTTAAATTGTATATTGTCGTGATTAAAAAGGAGTAATAAAAGAATACTTGGTGTAATTGCTTGTTTATGACTTGATGTGTGTTTCTATAATGGTTTGGTGTGTCCCCTCCTTTTTGGAAGAACCCTTTGTGTTTGAAGTTCCATTGATAATGTACTTGAGGTGTGTTATTTCTGAAATATTCTATATGACCATGATTCGTGTTTCCTCTCATGTCTACTTGCCCTCTTGAATTGAATGGCTTGTTATTGAGATAGATATTCATGTGAAAAGAACTCGAATTATGAAATACGGCCAAGTGCCAAGTATGATGTAATGATTGTGGGCCCAAGTGCTGATGAATTGATATGTGAAATAAATATTGAAATGAGATGATTGATGGAAAAGGGAAAACATCTTGGTAAGACGGCCTAGCCGATCGAGCCGTGATCGGATGCCATGCCGCACACATGGTGGTATTATGCTGATATTGATATTGGAAAGTGACAATGAAATTGTGATTGAGGTACACGTCTCAAATAAGATGGCCTAGCCGATCGGGCCGAGATCAAACTCCGTGCTAAGATTCGCGGTGGAATATGTATATATATTGGTACAGAAATCGTGATTAAAATTGGGAATTGGTTATGATGTGCATATAGTAAACAATGGTATTATGAACAGTGGCATTGTGAATTATTATGAACAATGATGCAAAGTTTTGAAATGTCCCAACCTAGAGGTATGGAAATTATATGAAAGCTATGTGATCCCTTTTATTTGATGATGTGGTGACTGTTTAAAGCTTTTGTTGAATCCTTATGATTTCTTTGTTCTTATATGATAGTTCTTTCTATTGAGATGGTGTTTAGTTATACATACTAGTGCTATTCGTTGGCACTAACATTCCTTTTGTCGGGGGTGCTACATCTTTAAATGGATGTAGGTGTATCTATAGCAGGCAGTGTTGGTCGCAGCTAGTGATACATCTTCCTTTCAGCTGACTTGGTGAGCCCCACTCCATTTCGGGGTCCTATTTTATCTTTTTATCATGTACTTTGTATTTTGAGGTATAGCCTGCGCCTTGTGTCTGGCATTTCTATATTATTCTTCAGTTGTATTTAGAGGCTTCGTAGACAGGTTGTGGGTGGAGTTGGTAATGGGGAATTGAATTAGAAATATTGATATTTTGGTAAAGATGTATAAAACTTGTAATATTTTTGTAAATTATGAATGAAATTGCTAATGGAAATGAAATGGAAGTTGTAAATGATACATGTACAAAGTATGATTAATGGAGTCCATCTCCTCCTTATTTATGGATTAGTTTGGATAGAATGAAACCTAATACGCTTGCTCAGCCGGGTTTACTCGATTGAGCGTTGGTCGCACTCCTCGATTTTTGGGGCGTGACAAACTTGGTATCAGAGTCTAAGGTTTTAAAGTGTCATAGGATGTCTCGGAGCCGTGTCAAGTGGAGTCCTTCTTATCCATGTGTATTCGACCACATTTATAAGTTGGAGGCTATTCAGACTTTTAGGAATTTCACCCTTCTTTGATACTCCAGATCGTGCAGTAGAGCTCAAGATAGGGAGCTAATTTCCATTCTATGTCTTAATCTCAAGATGAGTAATTCATGATTTTGGAAGCAGTAAGGAGGGAATGACCCCACCATTGAATCTGAGGGATATTGACCAAGAGATTGTTAGAAGAATGTATCGAGCTGTGGAGGGATTGGTAGAACTTATTGCTAAAGGGAGTACCCTTGTTCCTATTAATGTCTCTGCACCATCAGATCATGTAGATATTAGTATGTTACTGCCATACGTTAGGGATGTGGAGTCGAGGGGTATCATTAAGCTATTGCCCTATCAACCTAAAGTCACCAGGTAAGTCACTCCTTAGTACATCAATATGAACAACAAAAAATTTCTACTTGTTGTATATGTACATCCATAGTTAAGAGTCCTCATAAACATGGTATTAACAAGATGTTGAATCACAAAACATTGCATGCACATACTCTTTGAACGAGACATATTATTCAGGAAACCTCCCAATCACAGTTCTCTTACTTACAGCCTCCTATGGAATTAAGCTCTATAATTATGTTCCTAAATTGAGTTATAACACTATTAATACTCCCCACTTGATTTCCTAAATTCTAAACAAGGGACTATACCAGATAAATTTCTTACATGATCTTTTTATCTAAATGGACAACATCTGCTCACTTGTGCCTATGCATGCACCGTCGTAAAGTTTACCTATGTGGTGTCAAGTTCAATGTAAAGCATCCTAGTAGTGCGATCCTTATCGAGTCACTCTTTTACTTATTGGTGTACATGGCTTCTATGGTCTGAACAGTCTCTCAACTCTCTTTCGAGTATCATCACGAAACCTTCTCACTGTCAAGTAACACGAGAGCATGCATCAACACCTTTCATATGAGTGCATGTCAATCGAAATGGTCACCGTGTGCATAAAGTCTCTCTAAAAAATTGAGATCATGTGTTGCCATCGTGGTATAACTTTCGTGTCTACTTGGGACATCCCGTAGCAAGTAGCTCACTTGGTTCCTAGTATTGTGGTCGCCCATGTTGTGGTCTTGTATTGCAGTTTGGAAGTTAGTATAGCAGAAGCATGTCTAGCTCATAACAAATGATTATTTTCTCTTTATACCTCCACAACGTGTTAATTGTATTACTTAGTTAGTGAATTCATTGTGCTAGTTTCCCAACACTTGTTCGATAACCATGAGAGAACATGCGTTTTTATGTGTCACTATGACACTTCCTTTCTCAAGTCAAAATTCATGGAGTTCATCATGAACATCTGCAAACCTTCCATGATTATTTTGCACTGTCTTATTGGGTTTGGTTGTCTTTACACACTCGACTTCTAGAATCATTGACTATGTCGTTGTCATGTGCGGGGAGTTTTGCTATCCTTGGTATTCCACCTTCTTGGCTGGATAGGAGTGTTATTTTTCTTTCTCTCTGGAGCATCATGTTAACTATTAGAACCCCTCTAACCAATACATGATTGCGTCCCAATATTAAGATGTCCTAACTTTGTGGTTCCACTCGTGAAAGGTTGAGATTAGATGCCTTCAGATTTTTGCACATATCATGAGCATATTAATTTGGAAGACCAGTGATTGTATATTTATTTCTCTCATATAGGATCGATTATAAAAAAGGGTTAAGCTATTTGAAACATGATAATCTTATAAGTGTTCAACTTCTTTTCATCCTCATGGGCTTGTGGCATAGATTCCGTGTGTCAGTTAACGATATGAGTCTAATTCAACTTCATGTACTTTGAAATCAATATAGCATTCAAGGTGCCAGAGTATTTTACTTCTCGATAAACTGATTTTCCCTACACTCCAGAAGACGACTGGGTCACGTACTTGAATATTCCTCGTTAATGATTCCTATTACCAATGTACTAGTTACCCATATGCCTCATTTGTCTAATAATTAATATCGCCAAAATAATTAACTATGTCAGTATTGTTAGTAGTAATCTTCATGTCTCCTAGCATATAACCTCATGAAATACTATGCTCAGCACGTTAATGGATTCCTAAATAAATCCAGCCTGAACTTGAACTCCGTTACTCCTCATTGTATTAAATCTATAGGGTACTGAAGGTTCAAACATGTCAAAGAGGAAGTATCCCTATGTGATCACATATATTTGATAGGTAATTTTATGGTCAGTTTATGATAGCACATCTTAGAGTAATTGTTTAAGGTCGTCAAAGGTTTAGTGTGGGTGTTCGTATAGAGATTTATAATTAAGGAGGGTGAACAGGTTATTCTCAATATTTTTCCCTGAAGATGTTATGTGAGTTGATAATGAAGGTTGTATAAATGTATTTCACATTAGACTGCACTAGGAGTATGGAGTTTCCCCATAGTTGTTCCCCATATATTTTGTGTTTTCACGTGTCTATGTCTAAGAAGGTAGTTGGATATCCTTTGTGTATCATTCCGGTGGAAATTATTGAAGGTGAAGTTAATAGATGGTTAGCTTGTGTGAGGTATCTAGCTGTCATCCTTGTTAGATAAGTTTGGAGGTTGGGGTTGTTTTCGTGAATGAGTTATGGCAAATCCTGTAAGTATAAGAGGCCACATTGAAGGCCGAGAGTGTTGTGGAAATAAGGTATTTTCTCTTGATTGTATATCAATAAGTTTTGACTTGAAAGGTACCTTATAGGTGTTATGATCTAAGAATGTGCAGTCCATGTTCAGGTGTCATAATGATAATGCATTTCTTATGATGTTGAGAATTAGTGATATGGTTATATACATTGTGTTTCTTTGTCGAGTTATGGATGAGTTCTTAGGATGGTTTTGGGTGATTCTCCGACAGGTGGATAGGCCTAGTTACAAAGGAGATGCTGCCGAAATTTCTGAAAAATTTGGGAGTTAGTCAAAATTTAAGGACTTGAGGTAGGATAGAAACGAGATATGTTATGTTAGGTATTTGGGTCAGGATCTACCTCTCATTCGAGGACGAATCCTAAGCGGGGGCAAATGTAAGGCCCCGAAAAATTTTGCGAAATAATATAGGATTTCGGGGTGCTAGGTAGACTAATTATAATATTTTATAGCAATATTTTATGTGCTATAATTATGATGTAAGTGAATTGGATTTGGTAAACAAGTTTATGAGTCATATAATAAGTAAGGTTGGGTCAAAGGAGAGGCCTAAGCGTAAGCCGAATGGGAAAATTTTATAATAGGTTAAGAATCCAAAGGTACTTGCACTAGTCTAGACTTTGAATGAGTGTGTGTGTATATATATATATGTATGTATGTATATATATATATATATATATATATATATATATATATATATATATATATATATATATATATATATATATATATATATATATATATATATATATATGTGTGTGTGTGTGTGTGTGTGTGATTAATAACCTATCAAATGAAAGGCCTTTGAGTCTATTTTCCAACGCTTCAAACCGTACGTCATTTGTACACTCCTACAAGAAGTTATGACCAAATTACCAAAAGCAGTGCAGAATCGCGCCTGTGGGGAGGTACAGAGAGCATTCAAAAACGTTTTCTGAGTACATTTTTCACAACCACGGCGCCCCACGCGGGGCGGCTGTGCAAAAAATTGGGCTTTTGTTTTAAAACGACCTCATTTCGCCAAATAAATGCAATGGATCATTTCTTTAGCTAAAATCAGATTTTTTTAAAGTGAGAGAGTGCCCTAGAGTGGGAAAGTGTCCCTCATCAATTTTTCTTCAATTCTTGCTCAAATTTTGAAAGATTAACAAGGAAAAACAAACTAGGTCTTCATCATTGAGGTAAGATTCTACACCCTTACCCTTAAATTCGAATTTTAGCTAAAGATGGGTTTTTATCAAGAAAGTTTGTGGGTATTGGTAAAATGGTAAAGTATGGGTTGTGGGTTGATGAAATCCTCTATAAAAGGACCATAAAGATTTAACGCACATATAGTGTTCGATAAAATGCTCAAATGAGCTAGAATTATGATCATCTTCCGAATTTTGGTTCAGATTGTTATATTTCCAAAATAGATTGAAGTTACTAAGAGTCTCGAAATTTTATAAGACTTTAAGGAAAGATCTATTGAGGTATGTATGGCCCACTTCTTAGAAATTGAGCTCCTTTAGTGTCCATGCAAATATTGTTAAGACCGAAATTTGATTGATGTATTGATTGTTACTTCATATGAATTAGTGTTTGCAAAATATATACGTGAAAGGTGTATCTCAATTTGTTCAATATGCTATCCTTGTAAATTTAAGGATGTGAGAAGAATGTGAACCATGTGTTGAAATGCCTAGACTTCAAGTCAAGTTTAAACTGAGATTTTTATTCCAAATTGTGTGAGAAAACTCGTTATGGTTGATCCTCTTAATTGTTCTTATGTATACCGAATGTATTTGATTGATTGTGTATAGTTGTTGGTAATGTATAAAGATGTTTGAAATAAATCAAATGACTTTTGGAAAAAGAGTGTGGACAACGTGCCAAAAGCTTGAGTTATAATTGTGTTTAGTGATACCTATGACATGAGAAAATATGAAATAGATTATGAAATGAGCCTTGACTTCACTTTGTAAATGACTTCAACAATAAAGTGGCCTAAAGGCTTTGTACTTAATTTATGCCCATAAGTGGCTGTTTGAGATAATGATTTGCCTTATAAGTACCTCCAACGTGAGCCGAATTGTTACATACACCGATGTTTAAATTGTACATTGTCGTGATTGAAAAGGAGTAATTAAAGAATAATTGGTGTAATTGCTTGTTTTTTACTTGATGTGCGTTTCTATTATGGTTGGCTGTGTCCCCTCCTTTTTCGAAGAACCCTTTGTGTTTGAAGTTCCATTGATAATGAACTTGAGGTGTATTATTTATGAAATATTCTATATGACCATGATTTGTGTTTCCTCTCATGTCTACTTGACCTCTTGAATTGAATGGATTGTTGTTGAGATTGATATTGATGTGAAATATGTGAAAAGAACTAGAATTACAAAATATGGCCAAGTTCCAAGTATGATGTAATGATTGTGGCCCCAAATGCTGATGAATTGATATGTGAAATAAATATTGAAATGAGATGATTGATGGAAAAGGGAAAACGTCTTGGTAAGACGGCCTAGCCGATCGGGCCGTGATCGGACGCCATGCTGCACACACGGTGGTATTATGATAATATTGAGATGGTAAAGTGACAATGAAATTGTGATTGAGGTACATGTCTAAAATAAGACGTCCTAGCCGATCAGGAAAAGATCGAACTCCATGCTAAGATTCACGGTGGAATATGTATGTGTGTGTGTGTGTGTGTGTGTATATATATATATATATATATATATATATATATATATCGGCACAGAAATCGTGATTGAAATTGGGAATTGGTTATGATGTGTATATTGTGAACAATGGCATTGTGTACAGTGGCATTATGAACGATGATGCAAAGTTTTGAAATGTCCCAACCTAGAGGTATGGAAATTATATGAAAGCTATGTGATCCCTTTTATTTGATGATGTGGTGATTGTTTAAAGCTTTTGTTTAATCCTTATGATTTCTTTATTCTTGTATGATAGTTCTTTCAATTAAGATGGTGTTTAGTTACACATACTAGTACTATTTGATGGCCCTAACATCCCTTTTGACGGAGGCGCTACATCTTTAAATGGATATAGGTATTTCCATAGCAGGCAGTGTTGGTCGCAGCTAGTGATGAATCTTCCTTTCAGCTGACTTGGTGAGCCCCACTCCATTTCGAGGTCCTGTTTTATCTGTTTATCATGTACTTTTTATTTTGAGGTATAGCCGGAGACTTGTTACTGGCATTTTCATATTATTCTTCAGTTGTATTTAGAGGCTTCGTAGACAGGTTGTGGGTGGAGTTGGTAATGGGGATTGAATTAGAAATATTGATATTTGGCGAAGATGTATAAAACTTGTAATATTTTTGAAAATTATGAATGAAGTTGCTAATGGAATTGAAATGGAAGTTATAAATGATACATGTACAAAGTATGATTAATGGAGTCCATTTCCTCCTTATTCATGGATTAGTTTGGGTAGAATGAATCCTAATAGGCTTGCTCAGTCGGGTTTACTCAGTTGAGCGCCGGTCGCGCTCCTCGAATTTTAGGGCGTGACAGCTAGAGTTTGCCAAACCTGTCCAATTTACATTGCTCGTCCTCTGGCATAACCGTAGCTACATAACCCCGAGCAGCTACACCGGCTTGGCTAGTGGTGCCTCCAGTTTCTACACTCCGTAAGCCACTAGATCGGGTGTGCGGGCTGCGGGAGTCTAAAAGCCTCCCCCTGCCTGAGAAGTGGCTGCGACAGTAGAAACCGGGACTGCCTAAGCAAAACTCGTACATACTGTCAATATATGGGCCAAAGTCTCTTGAAGACCCGGAATCATAATGGGCACAACTAGTGCCTGAGCTGGTGCTGCTGGAGCGTCCACAACTGGGACCTGATCCTGAATTGGGACGGCTGGTAGATCTGTAGGTGCTGTTCCAGCTGCTGTGGGAGCTGCACCTTTGCCCCTACCACAGCCTCGACCGCGTCCTCGATCTCTAGTGGCTCCAACTGGTGGTACTGGTGGTCATCCATCTTGACCGTTCGTGCATATCCTCACCATCTGTGAGAGAATAGAATAACAAAAGTTTAGTTCTCGGATCAACAAACTCGCACGACAAAAATTTCAAGAATATGGAATTTTCCTAAAGATTCTGTAGCCTCTCAAGGATAAATACAGACGTCTCCGTACCAATCCATGAGACTTTATTAAACCTTCTCATGACTCAAGAGACTTATGTAACCTAGGCTCTGATACCAACTTGTCATGACCCAAAACCCGGACCCAGTTGTGATGGCGCCTCTCGTGAAGACCAGGACAACTGACACAATTTTTAATTCACTTTAATCAATTAACATAATAAATACTAAGTCTTTAACAGAAGTCAATTCCTAAATAACAGTATAATCTGCGAAATAAAAACCAACACAGCCCGACATCGGGGTATCACCAGTCATGAGCATCTAAAACAGTACTACAAGTCTGAAAGTCTACTCCACTACTACATAACTGAATCAAAAAGGAAATAAGATAGAGGGAGATTTCACTGGGCTGCGAATCGCCAAGTAGCTACCTAGAAAAACTCCAAAGATCTGCTGGAACTATCAACCCTCAATAGTAGGACCTATAGTGCCAGAATTTGCACAAAGGGGTGTAGGGAGTAAAATGACTACTCCAACTCAGTGAGTAACATAAATAAATGAAGACTGAGCGATATAAAATCACGTTAAACACAACAGTAAGCTATTAGAGGCATAACAAAAATTAGTAAACACAATTTAACAAGGAAATCTCATAAAACACCTTTTAAGTAGTCAAACAATATATAGGAAAACAACTAGAAATTGTAAACACATAAAAACTGCCCCTCGGCACGATAACATCAGAATCTGGCCCTCGGGCAATATCACAAAACAATACCATCACCTCGGGTTATATCTCATATCTCAATTGGTACCCGCGCTCACTGGCAGTGTACAGACTCTGGGAGGGGCCTCTTACTACCCAAGCACAATATCAAGCTATCTCGTGGCAGCATAAACAGGCTCTCAGCCTCATATAAATCACAAGCCACCTCATGGCGTACAATCTCAAGACTTCGGCCTTATTATCATAATCAATATATCCCTGCTGCAGCGTGCAGCCCGACCCAAAAGTATCTTCATAACACAGGCCCCCGGCCTTACTTAGTTAGAATCTTATAAGCCCCCCGGGCAATAGTAAAACATGAAGCTCAGCATGAAATATCTTTTAAAAATATCATTTAAGGTGTTTAAAATATAATAACATAGCTATGTTTTGAAACCAGTAAAATATGGCATGATTGAGCACAAGTTTAAAATCAAATAGTGAGGAAAATATCAGTAAAAATCCCCTAAGGGCTCAAACAGTTGGCACGAAGCCCAAATATGGCATCAGCCCAAAGTATAATAAAGCAAACAATTAGCGATCAAATATACAGAAAAATAGTCATTCGGGATGGACTAAGTCACAATCCCCAACGGTGCACGACCCCACGCTTGCAACTAGTGTGTGTGTCACCTTAACATAGCGAAACCTTTGTAATTCAGGGTTTTATACCCTCAGAACAATATTTAAAATCATTACTCACCTCAATCCGGCACAAAATCTTGCTCGCAATGCCTTTGCCCATCGAATCGGCCTCTGGATACTCCGAATCTACCAAAATCAGAACATAACCATCAAATTATGCTAAAGAGATGAAGCCAACTCGAAAATAATCGAAAAACATCGCAAATCCTGAAATCACCAAAACCCAACCACCGGACCAACATCTTGGAATTCGATAAATTTTATATCTTTAAATTCCTTATATCCTCACGAGTTCATACATATCAAAAGTTTTAAAATCCGACCTCAAATGGTCCTTCAATTTCCCATTCAAAGGTCAAGGTTTGTAAGCCCTAGTTTCTCTAATTTTACCCTTAATGACAGCTTTAATCCATGAATTAACACCATAAAAACGAGTTTTCATAATCCAAAACCTTACCTCACTGAAGTCTCCTTGAATTCTCTCTTCAAAATCGCCCAAAGCTTTCAAATTCGTGTTTAAAAGTGAAGAAACCCTCTGAAATTCGCGAAGGAAATAACTCATACATTCTGACCCAGGCATTTCCGCATCTGTGGTCTTTCTACCGCATCCGCGGTCAAGACCACCACATCTGCGGTCCTCACTTAAGTTCCTATTTTCCGCATCTGCAGTCCAATATCCGCACCTGTGCCATCGCAGGTGCGGTCTTTATACCGCTTCTACGATTTCTACCTCCCCAGCTCCTATCCGCTTCTACAGTTCCCTTCCTTGCATATGTGGCAGCGCACCTACAGTCCCCAATCCGCAGGTGCAGAAATACCAGAAGCAGAAAATCTACAGCTTCATCACAAGTCCAAACTCTCCATCAACTATCCGAAATCACCATGAGGCCCCTGGGACCTCAACCAAAAGTACAAACATATCCCATAACCTTATTCAAACTTATACCAATCTTCAAAACACCTCAAACAACATCAAAACCACCAAAATATATCAAATTCAAGCCTAAGGTTCTAAAATCCTCCGTATTTCGCTTTTGATTAAAAAGTATACTAAACTATGTCCGAATGACCTAAAATTTTTAGACACACATCCCAAATGACATAACAAAGTTACTGCAACTTTTGGAATTCCATTCCGACCCCTATATCAAAATCTTACCTATCAACCGAAAAATGCCAAAAACTCAATTTCGCCAATTCAAGCCTAAATCTACTCCGGACCTTCGAAACACATTTCAATCATGCTCTTAAGTCCCAAATCATCTCCCAAAGCTATTAGAACCATTAGAACTCACACCCGAGCCCTCTAAAACGTAAATCAACATCCAGTTGACTTTTTCAACTTAAGTCAACATCCGAGAAATCACACAAGCCAATACCTGACTGGGCTCTGAAATATCTAACCTCACGAACCGATGGGTCAAGTCCTGAACATCAACAGCAAGAGGTCTCTCCCCAATTGGAATATACGCCAAACTCTACTCACTGCCTTTCGGCTCAAGGTGTAGGCCACGACATTGGCCTTCCCCGGGTGATACAAGATAGTAATGTCATAGTCCTTATGCAATTCCAACCACCTCCGTTGCCTCAAATTGAGATCCTTTTGCCTGAACAAATGCTAGAGGCTACGATTATCGGTATACACCTCACAAGACATGCCATACAAATAATGCCTGCAAATATTTAATGCGTGAACAATGGCAGCCAATTCCAAATCATGAACATGGTAGTTCTTCTCATGAGGCTTTACCTGACAAGAAACATAAGAAATAACTCTACTTTCCTGCATCAGAACACACCCAATGCCAACTCTCGAAGCATCACAATACACGGTGTAAGAACTTAAAGTTGTTGGAATTACTAACACTAGAGCTATGGTCAAGGCAGTCGTGAGCTTCTGAAAGCTCTCCTCACACTCGTCAGACCAATGAAATGAAACTCCCTTCTGAGTCAACTTGGTCAAGGGCGATGCAATAGACGAAAATACCTAAAAAAACCGATGATAATAACCCACCATGCCAAGAAAATTGCGATTTTCTGTAGCTGATAACAGTCTAGGCCAACTATGAACTGCCTCTATCTTCTTCGGGTCCACCTGAATACCCTTGCTATACACCACGTGCCCCAAGAAAGCCACTGAACTGAGCCAAAATTCACACTTGGAGAACTTTGCACAACACTTCTCCTCTCTTAATCTCTGGAACACCACTCTCAAATTCTCCATGTGCTCCCCCTGACTACGCGAGTACACCAGAATATAATCAATAAAGACTATGAAAAACGAGTCAAGATACAGCTAGAATACACTGTTCTTCAAATGCATAAATGCTGCTGGGGTATTAGTTAGCCTGAAGGACATCACCAAGAACTTATAATGACAATATTGGGTCCTGAAAGCTATCTTAAGATTATCTGAGTCCCTGATCTTCAACTGGTGATAACCTGAACGGAGATCAATCTTGGAGGACACTCTCGCTCCCTGAAGCTGGTCAAACAAATCATCGATATGAGGAAACAGATTCTTGTTCTTGATTGTTACCTTGTTTAGCTGCCTGTAATCAATGAACATTCTCATCGTGCCATCTTTCTTCTTTACAAAAAGAACCGGTGCACCCCAAGATGACATACTAGGACAAATAAACCCCTTATCCAGGAGTTCCTAAAGTTGCTCCTTTAACTCTTTCAGCTCTGCTGGTGCCAGACGATATGCTGGAACAGAAATGGGCTAATTTCCTAGCACCAGGTCGGCCAAAATCTACCCTATCCGGTGGCATGTCCGATAGGTATGCAGGAAATACATCGGGAAAATCCCTCACAATTGGAACAAAATCAATGCTAGGAGTCTCTGCATCGACATCCCTCACAAAGGCTAGATATGAAAAACAACATTTCCCAACCACATGCTGGGCCTTTAAGAAAGAAATCACCCTGCTGGGGACATAATCGGTCGAACCTCGCCACTCAATCCGTGGCACACCAGGCATAGCCAATGTCACTGTCTTGGCAAGACAGTACATAATAGCCAGGCACGGAGGTAACCGGTTCATGGTCAGAATAATAGCAAAGTCCACCATACATAATAATAATAGATCCACTCAGGTCTCCGGACCCCAATAGACACAACACACTATCGGTACACACGGTCCACCACAACATCATCGCCCACTGGCGTAGAGAAATTAACAAAATAAATAAGGGTCTCGCAGGGCATATCCAGATAATGGGCAAAATAAGATGACACATAAGAGAAAGTATAACTAGGGTCAAACCACACAAAAGCATCCATGCAGCAGACTGAGATAATACATGTAATCACCGCATCTGAAGCAATCGCATAGGCCTAGCTGGAAGTGCATAGAAGCGGGCCTGACTACAACCAGAATGACCTCCCCCTCGGGGGCGACCCCTAGATGACTATCCTCTACCCCTAGCTGGTTGGGCGGATGGTGAAGTGATTGGGGCTGAAGCTGATGGCTGACCTCTCTACTGAGATAAACCCTCAAGACGACGAGGACAGTGCCTCCACTTGTGACCCATCTCTCCATACTCATAGCAACTCCCAAGTGCTAGAGATGGAGACTGATGGAAACTCCTAGCATCGGAATGACTAGCAGACATACCTGGTGTAGAAGAATCCTGAACCGATGGAACACAGGACGAACCTTGGGCTGGAAGTGCGCTAAGTGAAGAATGGCCATGTTGAGAACCATGATAACTATGGCCTGATGATGCCCCACGATAACCTGGGCGAGCTGACAGAGCATGTCTGAATGGATGGCCTCTGCAGTGCTGAAATTGGCCCCTCGAAGGAGCACCCCCCACAACTATTATGTCCTCGAGGCCTCTTGGCCTCCCTCTCCTTAGGCTCCTGGAGATAAACTGATTCAATATTATGAGCAATATCCACAATCTCCTCGAACATAACACCTGAAACACTCTCCCTGGTCATGAGAACACGAAGCTAGTAGGTGAGGCCATCAAAAAACTGCCTAATCCTCTCTCTCTCTATGTAGCAACCAGCCAAATAGCATGTCGAGCTAACTCCGAGAACCTTTTCTCGTACTGAGTAACAGTCGTATCCCCCTATTGTATCTGCTCAAACTGCCTGCACAGCTCCTCCCTGCGGGACTGTGGGACATAGTTCTCCAGAAATAAAGCGGTGAACTGCTGCCAAGACAGAGGTGACAAACCAATAGGCCTACGCCTGTCATATGCCTCCCTACAAGTGAAGGTAGCCCCGGTAAACTGAAAAGTCCTGAATGCAACCCTGCTGGTCTCCCGAATACCCACAGTGCGAAGAATTCTCTGACATCTGTCTAAGAAACCTTGGGAATCCTCACCCTCTACACCACTGAAAGTAAGAGGCTAGAGTCTGCCATACCTCTCCAATCTACGTTTCTCGTCCTTTCGCATAACTGGAGCTACATAACCCTAAGCAACTACAACCAACTGGGTTAGTGATGCCTTCGGTGTTTGCACTCCCTGAAACATCGAATCAGGTGTGCGGGCGGCGGGAGCCTGAGAGCCTCCCCCTGCCTTAGAAGTAGCTGCGTCAGTAGAAACCACTACCGTTTGAGCAAGACTCAGACATACTGTCAATATCTGGGCCAAAATCTCATGAAGACCCGAAAGCGCAATAGGCCTGAGTTGGTGCTGCTGGAGCATCTACAACTGGGAACTGATCCCGAACTCTGGCGGTTGGTGGATCTGTAGGTGTTGTCCCAACTGCTATGGGGGCTTCACCTTTGTGCCTACAATGGCCTCGACCACGTCCTCGGCCTCTAGTGGCGCCAACTGGTGGTACTAGTGGTTGTCCATCCTGACCGGTAGCACGTGTCCTCACCATCTGTGAGAGAACAAAATAACAGAAGTTTAGTTCTCGGATCAATAAATTCACACGTCAAGAATTTCAAAAATATGGAATTTTCCTAAAATTTCTGCAGCCTCTCGAGGACAAATATAGATGTCTCCATACCGATCCGCGAGACTATACTAAACCTGCTCATGACTCATGAGACCTATATAACCTAGGCTCTGATACCAACTTGTCACGAACCTAAACCCGGACCCTATCGTGATGGCGCCTCTTGTGAAGTCCATGGCAGCCGACACACTTTTCAATTCACTATAAGCAATTAAAATAATAAATACTAAGTCTTTAAAAGAAGTAAAATCCCTAATTACAATATAATTTGAGGAATAAAAACCATCATAGCCGACATCGGGGTGTCACGCATCTAAAACGGTACTACAAGTCTGAAAGTCTACTATGCTACTATATAACTGAATCAGAAAGGAAATAAGATAGAGGGAGATTTCACTGGGCTGCGAATCGCCAAGAAGCTACCTAGAAAATCTCCGAAGATCTGCTGGAATTATCAACCCTCAGTAGCAGGACCTGTAGCACCCAAATCTGCACACAGGGGTGCATGGAGTGAAATGATTACACCAACTCAGTGAGTAACAAAAATAAATGAAGGCTGAGCGATATAAAATCACATTAAACACAACATTAAGCTATAAGAGGCACAACAAAAATCAGTAAACACAATTTAACAAGGAAACCTCATAAAACACCTTTTAATAAGTCAAACAATATATAGGAAAACAACTAGAAATGGTAAATACATAAGAACTGCCCCTTGGCACAATAACAACAGAATCAGCCCCTCGGGCAATATCACAGAACAATACCAGCCCCTCAGGCTATATCTCATATCTCAATGGGTACCCGCGCTCACTGGGGGTGTACGACTCTGGGAGGGGCCCCTTATGGCCCAAGTGCAAAATCAAGCCATCTTGTGGCATCATAAATAGGATCTCGGCCTCATATCAATCACAAGCCACCTCGTGTCATACAATCTCAGGCCTTCGACCTCATTATCATAATAAGTATATCCCTGTTGCGACGTGCAGCTCGACCCAAAAATATCCTCACAACACAGGCCCTTGCCCTTACTCAGTCAGAATCTCATAAGCCCCTCGGGAAATAGTAAAACATGAAGCTCAGCATGAAATATCTTTTAAAAATATCATTTAAGGTGTTTAAAACAGAATAACATATCTGAGTTTTGAAACCAGTAAAATATGGCATGACTGAGCACAAGTTTAAAAATAAAATAGTGAGGAAAATATCAGTAAAAATCCCCTAAGGGTTCAAATAGTTGGCATGAAGCCCAGATATGACATTCAGCCCAAAGTATAATTATATCAAACAATTAGCTACCAAATATACATAAAAATAGTCATTCGGGATGGATTAAGTCACAATCTCTAATGGTGAACGACCCCACGCTCGTCATCTAGTGTGTATGTCACCTCAACATGGCCGAACGCTATGTAGTCTGGGGTTTTATACCCCCAGGACAGCATTTAAAATCATTACTCACCTCTATCCGACCCGAAATCTAGCTCGCAATACCTTTGCCCCTCGAATCGGCCTCCGAATGCTTCGAATCTACCAAAATTAGAACGAAACCATTCAATTATACTAAAGGGACGAAGCCCACTCAAAAATAATCGAAAAACATCGCAAATCCAGAAATTACCAAAACCCGACCCCGGGGCCCACATCTCGAAATTCAATAAATTTTACATCTTTAAATTCCTTATCTCCCCACGAGTTCATATGTATCAAAAATTCTGAAATCCGACTTCAAAGGGTGCTTGAAATCTTCATTCAAAGTTCTAAGTTTCTAAGCCCTAGTTTCTCTAATTTTACCCTTAATGACAACTCGAATATGTGAATTAACACCATAAAAACGAGTTTTCATAATCCAAAACCTCAATTTCTTTGAGGCTTATGCCTTTGATTCCTTCCCACTCAATCTTACGCAACACAAGCGCTTGTTATAAATCAAAAATTGAAGGATTGTAATGACACTACAAATGTGGTACGGGGTGATTTTCCTGGTATAGTTTATTGGACTGTTATAGTCGCATTATGAATGGGTATTCTATTGTTTCAGCTTAGTAACAGAACTTCTAAGAGCCTTGAGGCTAGGCACAGGTTGCCATGATGCTTATGAACAACTATTCTGCAGTGTTGTTGTGATGGTAGGATGTTTGCCCACGTGTCGGGGCAGTGAATGAATTGAAGGGAGGTTTACTCAGCGTGTAATCAAGGGATTCAGTATTTTATTCTTGCCAGGGGAAAGGTAGTCGGACTAAGAATGGTCAGATGTGGGCCGGTGGAAGTAATGAGGCTTGGTTTGCAAGCGTGGTGGAGCTTTCTTTCATGAGAGGGTGTCGTGGTCCCAAAGGAATATACCAAGTTTGTCGATGTTATAATATTCTACAATTCGCCTTTAAGGCAAGATTTTGTGAAATAGTATTAGAGATACAGCCTCCAGATATCGCATGGTGCGGTGGTTTAGGATCAAATCAGGATTTCTAATGTTGACGGTTCGATAAATATGACCTTTGGAAAGGTTTAAAAGTTAGCAGCCATTGTGGGTTCAAGTGTCGGGAAGATAGATTTATTTAAGGCAGTAAATGAGCAGCAAAGTTTGAGGAAAGACATGCGGGAAGTGTCAAGAGGTGTCAAAATTTCCTAGAAGGCCAGCAATATGAAGCAACGGTCAAGTGGGTGATTAAACAAGCGAGTTTGCCCAAGTGGGAGAGTGGCAGATGTTGCATACGGGTTTGGTAGTAGGATGACTATCCGCCAAAGGAGAGTTATGAATGAGCTGGGATTTTAGCGACTAGCCATAGAAGTCTTCGGATGTAAATTAAAGTATGGGCCATTATGCGGCAGGAGATTTGGTATAACGGGAAGGAGATGCTTGAAATGAAGAAGAACGCAGCATAACTCTGAATTTGGAAAGGTGTTCCCGCACATTCAATTGATGTCCGCGAGGAGTGAACGGACTGGTGCAGCTAGAGAATGAGCTTGGACTCTGGATTTGGTTGTTGATCTCTTAGTGATTGTATCCCGTGCAGCAGCATTTGAAATATGTCGGGAAGTGATTTCCGCAGGCGGGTTATTTCCCTTGAGCAGATTAACGGTCGCGTGGTTGGCAAAGCTTCTGCAAAGAATTATATTGGTTATCCAACAAAGAGATCGGTCGTGCGAAGGTGATTGATGATTTAGAAGCAGTTGGGAGTGAGGTGAGCAGGGACCGCATATGCGGTCAGGAATCCGCAGAAGCGGATCCGTAAAAGCGATAGGATTATCGCAAAAGCGGTTTGGGGTGGCTAGGATGGTACAACAGATGCGTTCATTTTTCCGCAGAAGCGGGGCCGCACCTGCGGTGATGCAGTCGTAGAAGCAAAAAGGGCTGGAGGCAGAGAGCTTATTTTAAATCGGGGTTTGGTTTATTTCACCCATTTTCTCATGGCTTGGGGCAATTTTTGGAGAGCTTCAATGGGGGATTTCGTCATCTATGTTAAGTTAAGTTACCCCTACTCATTTCCAAGTTAAATACAAGATTATATCATGGAATTAGGCATGAAAATTGTGGGGAAATTGGGATTTTTGGAAGAAAACGTAGAAACTTGATAAATTGGATTTTACCACGAATTTAAGCATGAAATTAGGAGTAAATTACATATTTGAGCTAGTGAAGCTATGGGTAGTGTATATCTTTGAGAAATTTCGGAATCCGGGCATGTGGGTCCGAGGGCATTTTGTTATTTCACTAAGCGGAGTTGGTGATTTGTATAATTTGAATTGTTAACAAGTATTCGAGTATATTCTCATTAGTTTGCCATTTTTTGGCTAGTTTCGGAACATTTTGCAACGATTCGAGTCGTCGGGAAGGTTTGGAGGCCATTTATTGATCTTCAGAGCGAGGTGAGTCTCCTTTCTAATCTTATGAGGGGGAATTTACCCCATAGGTGAGTTAAATTGGTTATGTGCTCCTATTTGTGGGGGCTACGTATGCACGAGGTGACGAAAGTCCGCGCGTAGCTACTATTATGTCATTGTTTGGGTAGTCTAGGACCCTAAAGCATGTTATACCTGGATTAATTGTGAACCCATTGATGACTTGAATTGCTTGAATCACATTAAATTTATAAATGGATTTCTAAAAAGACTTAAGCTTCATTTTCTCAAATTATTAAAGAGAATTGGCCTTTCTTGGATAATTGCTCCATGTTGACTTCTTGACTGACTGTCTATCTTGTGTGTTTATTTTGGAACGGGCCGAACGACTCGGCAGGTTAATACATGAATCTATAGGCCCACCATCGACCCTCGACAAGAGCACATTTATTTCTGTTGGATCGAGCCGTCGCCTCGGTGTAATTTGCGCATGCTTGTGTTGCTGCCTGGAACTTATTTAAGTTGTTACTGCCTCACCCTGGCTCGAGATCATTTTGTTATTAATGAAAAGAAATTTATGAAATTTCCTATGAAAGAATTATGTGTTTACTTGTTTCCTCTATCTGGATTAAAAATCATGTTTATAAAATAAATCCACTATTTAATATATGTATTAAGGATAAATAATTATTGGACCATTAGAAAGTGTTAAAGTTGATCATCTCGTCTATACCCCTTTGGGATTAGGCGGGATACTCATTGAGTACACGTTGATTACGTACTCATACTACACTTCCGTACATTTTTGTTGCACATGTATATGTACCTCTAGTAGCCTACTGGGCGAAGCAGTGCAAATGATTCTGGGACTTGGTGAGTTGTATTATTCGAGGCGACCCACAGCTAGTGTAGTCCCTTTCAGCACTTTAAATTTATTTCCTGTCCACTGTATTTCGGAAGAAGGTTGTATTTTATTTCCCTATCTGTAGATGCTCATGCACTTGTGACACCGGGTTCTTGGAGGATTTTTGGAATATTCAGTATTGAGTGCTTTATTGACTTTATGTTCATTTTTTGTGCAAAATCTTTATTGTTTAACATTCTTCGTCTAAGAAAAACGTTTTCCTGACAGCGGTGTATGGCGCCACCACGACCCTCAGAGGATTTTGGGTTGTGACAACATGGTATCAGAGTACTTGGTTTCCGTCTGTCTCACGAGTCGTGAGCAACGCTAGTAGAGTCTCGCGGATCGGTACAGAGACATATGTACTTATCCTCGGGAGGCTACAAGGCTGTTAGGAGTACTTCCCTTCTTGATTTCCTTATCGTGCGGTTCAATTCCTTTGAGTATTATGCCTTTGATTCCTTCCCACTCAATCTTACGCGATGCGAGCGCTTGTGATAAATCAAAAATTGAAGGATTGTAATGAAACTACAAATGTGGTGCGGGGTGATTTTCCCGGTATAGTTGATTGGACTATTATAGTCGCATTATGGAGGGGTATTCTATTGTTTCAGCTCAGTAACAGAACTTTTAAGAGCCTTGAGGCTAGGCACAGGTTTCCATAATGCTCATGAACAATTATTCCATAGTGTTGTTGTGATGGTAGGATGTTTACCCACGTGTCGGGGCAGTGAATGAATTGAAGGGAGGTTTACTCAGTGTGTAATCAAGGGATTCAGTATTTTATTCCTGGCAGGGGAAAGGCAGTCGGACTAAGAATGTTCAGATGTGGGCTGGTGGNGCAGTCGGACTAAGAATGGTCAGATGTGGGCTGGTGGATATAATGAGGCTTGTTATTTGCAAACGTGGTGGAGCTTTCTTTCATAAGAGGGTGTCGTGGTCCCAAAGGAAAGTACCAAGTTCGCCGATGTTAAAATATGCTACAATTTGCCTTTAAGGCAAGATTTTGTGAAATAGTATTGTAGATACAGCTGTCAGATATCGCATGGTGCAGTAGTTTAGATTCGAATCAGGATTTCTAATGTTGACGGTTCGATAAAGATGACCTTTGGAAAGGTTTAAAGGCAGCAAATGAGCAGCAAAGTTTGAGGAAAGACGTGTGGGAAGTGTTAGGTGGTGTCAAAATTTCCTAGAAGGTCAGGTATATGAAGAAACGGTCAAGTGGGTGATTAAAGAAGCGAGTTTACCTAGGTGGGAAAGTGGCGGATGTTACATATGGGTTTGGTAGTAGGATGACTACGCGCCAAAGGAGAGTTTGGAATGATCTGGGATTTTAGCAACTGGCCATTGAAGTTTGCAGATGTAAATTGAAGTATGGGCCATTATGCAGCAGGAGATTTGCTATAACGGGAAGGATCTGCTTGAAATGAAAAAGGACGCATCATAACTCTGAATTTGGAAAGGTGTTGCCGCACATTCAATTTATGTCCGCGAGGAGTGAACGGATTGGTGCAGCTAGAGAGTGAGCTTGGACTCCGAATTTGGTTGTTGATGTCATAGTGATTGTATCCCGTGCAACAATATTTGGAATGTGTCGGGAAGTGATTTCCGCAAGCGGGTTATTTCCCGTGAGTAGATTAGCAGTCACGTGGTTGGCGAAGCTTCTACAAAGAATTATATTGGCTATCCAACAAAGAGATCAGTCGTGCGAAGGTGATTGATGATTCAGAACACGAAAGATGGGGTTTTACAGAAAAATTCTGAGAATTTGCGGCGGATGATTGCGTAAGGTTATGTTAATGAGAGATAAAGGATTCTGGTGCATTCCAGAGTTGTATAATAGTGGCTTCAAGCTACCTGGGAGAGTCCCACCACCTAAGATTGGGTTGCATGGTTAACTACTTGTGAGATTTCCGTTTATCTACATATCGATGGTTTGTTTCGGCTACGGGGAAAGACCATAAGTGGTAATTTAAGCGAATAAATTTTTGGAGGCATACTATGGTTGGCCTTATTGGCTCATGTTAGGAATTGGAAAAAGGTTCAGGATTTATGCCTTGTATAGCTACAGGTTTTAGAGGAAGTGATTTTGCCGGGTGCTTCGCCGAGAAAGTATTCGTGTGTTATAGAATTTATGGAGTGGATTATATTTGAGACCAAGTCAGAGCGAGTGGCTCTCAATAATGGTCCTAGTGAATTCAGAAGTTAAAGTGTGGTGCCCAATGATTTTGAGCCTATCAGTACAGTTAAGAATCAAGCTTTGTAGCGGCTTATGAGAAGGTGCCCAGAATGTTCTATGATATTTTGACTTGTGGTGTAGCATTTGAGAGATATGAAATAGTTTGTAAGATTTGAGACAGCATAGTTTCGTGATTCAAGGTCACTCGGGGTGAGTGTAGATGGAGTATATTATGCATTGGATGGAGTTAGTCCTATTTCTAAGGAAAGCAAAGATGAATTAGAAGAAGGTGGATTGATTATACATAGTTGAATTTGGCATGTTGGGGTCTGTGATCAGTTCATTCAGCATGATCGAGTTATGCGTATGATTTGTGGTGGTACTTGTGAGGTTTTTTGGTCGCCGTAATTGATGTTATTCAGAAGCATTCTTCTATTATGGCTTGTTAAGTGGAAGCGGATTCCGGAAGGAATATGGTGGCTTGGGCCACTACTTAGAGATTTGCATATCCTACGGTTATGGGAATTTACCTATGTGTTTCTATGATTCTCCTGAAGTGAGTTAAGTGAAAAAGTTTGTATATGATGAAGTGTTAAAATATTAATGATTTCGGAATAACGATAAAAATCGTGTTCTATCGTATGTTGGCACATTGGGTGCAGTGATTAGCATGGAAATTCGAAGTGAGGATCGATGTTGCAGTTTGGTGCTGGTAAGGATGTCACGAGCTCGGACGATCAAGAGGAGGGTGGAATGTTTAAAGTAAATTGGTATTGTATTCAGCGTCACCTGAGATCGATGTGTTGTGAAAGAGGCTTTGCATCCTGGTTAAGGATTCTTGATCACTTTTCAGCGTTAGTGCGGTCGATGGATTAGATGGGCGAACCTGTTATTTATTTCGGAAGATTATAGGAGCATGTCCTACGGGAAGATTGTATAAGTGTGATTGACTAAAGATTGGAACTAAGTATGAGGATTGTGGTAATATCGTTAATTTGAGAATTCATGCCTGAAGGGCACTTTGTTTATTGGGTTACAAACTGAGGAGGTTGCTCCGGTTATGATGGTTGTTCTTATATGTTATGAGGGAAGGGGGGTTACTACGGACCTTTGAAAGGTTATTAGCTAAGTTGGTGCAACTAGAAATCGGCTTGAGATCAATGGATTGATTTATATGTGAACAGGGCTTTATATCAGGCCAGTGGTGTTCGTTTCAGCGAGCGTTCCCTATGGAGGAACAATCGGGTGTTATTTTGTCATCAGCCATTCCAGGTAATGATGTATTGCACCGTATGAGTTGTAAGATGGCTTGGTAAATTCTTATGTGTTGAGGTTCCGCGTGGCGATGATGATATGTGAGCAGAATGGCTCTTGAGATTCAGATCTTGTATCACACCTCAGTTGTGCTTGAGTTTTGTAGCCTATAGCGCTATGTGTTTTCTCAAGGATGGTATTATGCACTTAGCATGCTTGCGATCGAAATTCGATATTTTTATTGTAATGAGCAAATTTAGCTCGAAGTGCAATCTCCTTATGTGAGATTTATGTGTGGATTGGGTGGCACGCCGTCATGGGTATGTTATTTGGATCGGGTTGCGCGCCGCAATAGTGTGATGTCGAGTCTGGTTTTCTATATGCTATTTTTGTGTGTTTCGCTTCCTATCTACTAAGGAAAGTCCGTGTTAGTGCGGGGGTTAGGTAATTCCTTCCAGAGTTCGATTTCCTGTTTGTGTTATGTTTGGATTAGTGTCCTATTGGCACATTATGGTGTCATATGAGACTTTTGATCGCATTTGGAGTGGCTTATTGCCGGAGCAGTTCGTACTGGGTGAGACGAGATTTTTGGATTTAGGACCAGTGCAATTTGATTATATGAAGTGTATTAAGGAGCTAAGATCATTAGATGGTTCGGAAAGAGGCAAGGACTCTTGTTAGGGGTATGGACCCAATGATTTTTTGATACAACAGTTGGTTATGAATTTCGACACATCTCTTCCGTCGTGTCGGTGTTGTAAAAACTAGAGCAAGACCTATGTAGGTCATGAGGTGCAATGGGAGCATCGGATTCCTGAAATTTTGATTAATTCGATCAGAAAGGTTATTGTGGTCCTATGGGTAAAGTGTTGCAAAGCGAGAATCCAACAAAATTATGCAGTCATGTTTGAGTACTACGTGTAGTGATTGATATGGCGATTGTATGTTCGAAACAAGCCTGGCATAGAATTCCGGATGTTGGAATCAGGCTGTAAGGCTTATTTTGCTTGAATAAAAGGCAATATATTCATAATTTATCGAGCTAATGTGCTCAGCTAAGTTGTGGTAGCACGGGAAGGTGCGTGAGGTGCTAAACAGCAATTTCAGACTACTTCAGTATAGTTCTCAGCACATTCGAGGACGAACGTATGTTTAAGTGGGAGAGAATGTAATGACCCGACCGGTCGTTTTGAGCCCTAGCGCGTCGTTCAGCAGTCTGAGGCCATGAACAGCTTCATTTCAGGTATTGTAACTTGTACGCATGGTCGAAATTGAAGTTCAGGAAGATCGGAGTTAAATTTAAATGAAAATTTGCATTTCAGAAGCTTTAAGTTGGAGAAAATGGCTATGATTGGAATTTTGAGTAAACAACCTCGGAATCAGGATTTGAAGGTTCCAATAGGTTCGTATGACAATTTCGGACTTGGGTGTATTCCCGAATCGGGTTTGGATAACCCAGGATTGTTTTGGCTCCTATTGTGGAAGTTAGCATGTTGGAAGAAATTTCTTAAGTTTGGCTTGAAGTGTATTTCAGTGTTATCGATGTCCGTTTGGAATTATGAGATTGGTTGTAGCTCCGTATAGTGATTCTGGAATTGGGAGCGCGATCGAAAGTGAATTCGGAGGTCCGTAGGTCATTTTGAAGCCATTTGGCTAAAGATCGAAATTTGAAGGTTTTTAAGAAGTTTGACCGGAAGTGAACTTTTTGATATCGCGATCGGAATCCGATTCCGGAAGTTGGGGTAGGTCCGTAATGTCAAATATGACTTATGTGCAAAATTTGAGGTCAATCAGACATGATTTGATGGGTTTAAACGTCAGAAATAGAAGTTGGAAATTTCAAGGTTCATAAAGCTTGGATTGGAGGCCGATTGATGATTTTAGCGTCTTTTGATGTGATCTGAGGCCTCGATCAAGTTCGTAATATGTTTTGGAATTGGTTGGTAGGTTTGGTTGAGGTCCCGAAGGCTTGGGGTTGATTTCGGTGGTTAACGGATCGAAAATGGAATTTTGGGAAGGCTGGAGTTTGCTGGTTGCTGGTATTTCCGCTTCTGCGGAAATGGGACTGCAGAAGCGGCCTCGGAGAAGCGAGGAAGGAACCGCAGAAGCGGTTGGGAGTGAGGAGAGCAAGGACCGCATAAGCGGTCAGGAATACGCAGAAGCGGATCCGCAAAAGCGGTGGGATTATTGCAAAAGCGGTTTGGGGCGGCTAGGATAGGATAGCAGATGCGGTCATTTTTTTGGAGAAGCAGGATCGCACCTGCGGTGAAGCAGTCGTAGAAGAGAAAAGGGCTAGAGGCAGAGAGCTTGTTTTAAATAGGGGTTTGGTTCATTTCACCCATTTTCTCATGGCTTGGGGCGATTTTTGGAGAGCTTCAACGGGGGATTTCATCATCTATGTTAAGGTAAGTTACCCCTACTCTTTTCCAAGTTAAATACAAGATTGTATCATGGAATTAGGCATGAAAATTTTGGGGAAAATTGGGATTTTTGGAAGAAAACCTAGAAACTTGATAAATTGGATTTTACCACGAATTTGAGCATGAAATTAGGAGTAAATTATATATTTGAGCTAGTGAAGCTATGGGTAGTGTATATCTTCGAGAAATTTCGGAATCCGGGCACGTGGGCCCGAGGGCATTTTGTCCTTTCACTAAGCGGAGTTGGTGATTTGTATAATTTAAATTTTTAACAAGTATTCGAGTATATTCTCATTAGTTTGCCGTTATTTGGCTTGTTTCGGAACATTTGGCAACGATTTATGTCGCCGGGAAGGATTGGAGGACGTTTATGGATCTTCAGAGCAAGGTGAGTCTCCTTTCTAATCTTGTGAGGGGGAATTTACCCCATAGGTGAGTTAAATTGGTTATGTGCTCCTATTTGTGGGGGCTACGTACGCACGAGGTGACGAGAGTCAATACGTAGCTACTATTATGCCATTGTCCGGGTAGTCTAGGACCCTAAATCATGTTATACCTGGATTAATTGTGAACCCATTGATGACTTGAATTGCTTGAATCACATTAAATTTATAAATGGATTTATAAAAGTACTTAAGCTTCGTTTTCTCAAATTATTAAAGAGAATTGGCCTTTCCTGGATAATTGCTCCATGTTGACTTCTTGACTGACTGTATGTCTTGTGTGTTTATTTTGGAACGGGCCGAACGCCTCGGCAGGTTAATAGATGTATCTATAGGCGCGTCTTCGACCCTTGGCAAGTGCACATTTATTTCTGTTGGATCGAGTCGTCGCCTCGGTGTGATTTGCGCATGCTTGTGTTGCTGCCTGGAACTTATTTAAGTTGTTACTGCCTCACCCTGGCTCGAGATCATTTTGTTAATAATGAAAAGAAATTTAGGAAATTTCCTATGAAAGAATTATGTGTTTACTTGTTTCCTCCATCTGGATTAAAAATCATGTTTATAAAATAAATAAATATATATATATATATATATATATTAAGCATGAATAATTATTGGACCATTAGAGAGTATCAAAGTTGACCATCTCGTCTCTACCCCTTCGGGATTAGGCGGGATACTCATTGAGTACACACTGATTACGTACTCATACTACACTTTTGTGTATTTTTATTGCACAGGTATATGTACCTCTAGTAGCCTACTGGGCGTAGCAGCGCGGATGATTCTAGGACATGGTGAGTTGCATTGTTCGAGGCGTCCCGCAGCTGGTGTAGTCCCTTTCAGCACTTTGTATTTATTTCCTGGCCACTGTATTTCGGATGAAGGTTGTATTTTATTTCCCTATCAGTAGATGCTCATGCACTTGTGACACCGGGTTCTGGGAGAATTTTTGGATTATTCAGTATTGAGTCCTTTATTGACTTTAAGTTCATTTTTTTTTGTAAAATCTTTATTGTTTAACATTCTTCGTATAAGAAAAATGTTTTCTGCAAGTACTAAAACTGGACTTTAATTATGCATTCTTGGTTGGCTTGCCTGATAGCGGTGTCCGGCGCCACCACGACCCTTAGCGGATTTTGGGTCGTGACAGAAGCCATAGATCAGAATACATTCTACAACTCATAACACTTATACTCTATTGATGCCACAATACCATAGAGAGATTAAACTCAAATCTTTTGTAAGCTTGTGTAAACACAAATCATCTAGTACTTTAAATCTTTTGCAAATCTCGCAACAGTTAAGCCCACTCTCTTAAGTGACCCAAAATTTCAAATTTCAACACGTACTTTTCAATAACACATGAGATCTTCTAACATACACAAAAGAGTCACACCACTCCAGAACTTTTCGCATGAGATAACTCACCTGCTTTGCCTTTAGTTAACTTTTTTGTATACCTTCCACCGTCATAAATTCTACGTAGTCACTCAGTCTTACACAGTCCGAATTCATACTGCAACATAAAATTTACTTCAATCTCAACTAGAAAACATGAAAAGATCCTTCACACACCTATAACTCGGGGATATACCTCGAATCACGATGGAATTCAAACACCTAATAGTTCTTTTATCATCCAGCAGACCTTTCTAGTCACTTCCAAGTCACATAAATACATCTCGCAGTACTAACATACTCATCACATGGCTATCCAGCCGTCACTTCCACTCATAGAGACAATACCAAACATGTATGTTCAAAAATACTTGTTCACACAATCAGCACCTCGGTGCTCAAGACATAGGCAAAGATCCAGCCTCAAGTCTTTTAGACTGGTCCAACATCAGCTCACAAAGATCACATCTCGCCCCTCGATCAGGGAATCACAAGCCATTAAGCCACATCTGATACTGAGCGCTCATGCGCGCATCCGAACACGTGGAAAGATTTCAAAGAGTTACTATTCAAGCTGAATCAAGGATGCACGATAAGAATTTCCAAGAACGTGAAGTTTTTCTAAAGGTTCTGCAGCCTCTCGAGGATAAATACAGACGTCTCTGTACCGATCCACGAGACTCTACTAAACCTGCTCATGACTTGTTAGACCTAGTAACCTAGACTCTGGTACCAACTTATCACGATCCAAACCCCGCTCCGGTCGTGATGGTGTCTCTAGTGTAGACAAACCCAACCTGACCATTTTAGAGCACCTCCTTTTAAGTAGTTAGACAGTTCATAAGCAATTTAAATATGATTTCATGATATTAATAGCAAAAATACAATCAAACACAACCCAAACCGGTGTGTTATAAGTCACGAGCATCTATAAGGGTCTAAATACAACTACAAGGCCTGAAATATACAAAATATGATTTATAAACAAAAGGAAGTAGCAAAGACAACAGATAATGGCAGACAAATGAAATAAAGTAAACACATAAAATAGTACTAGTACCGCTGCGGCGTGCAGCCCGATCCATATATTGTCGACGACGCTCATTGGGGATGTGCAAACTTCGGGAAGGGCCCCTTACGGCTCAAGCACAATATCAAGCCACCTCGTGGCATCAAATCTAGGCCCTCGGCCTCATACCAGTATCAGTATAACACTATTGCGGCGTGCATCCCGATCCACATATATATATATATATATATATATATATATATATATATATATATATTTTACTATGCACTAAGTATATTAGCTAATATTATATCGAATATATATACTTACGCTATACTATATCTACATATATATACTATACACTTAGTATGTATATATATATATATTCGATATAATATTAGCTAATATACTTAGTGCATATTAAAATATATATATATATATATCACGACCCAACTTCCTAACCCGGTCGTGATGGCGCCTCTCGTGAAGAAAAGGCCAGCCAACTAACCCAAATCGTCTCTGTCACGACCCCAATCCCGGTCGTGAAGGCNCTCGTCCTTACTTAGTCAACAAAAATCACATAAGCCACTCGAGAAATAATAAACATGATGCTCAGCCCAAAATATAATTGGAAATATAATTTCAAGTGTTAAAGCAAAGTAAACTTGGCTGTGTTTTGAAAACAGTGAAAAATATATGACTAAGTTCAAGTATAAAATCAAAACAGCGAGAAAACATCAACAACCATCCCCGAAGGGGTTCAAATAGCTGGCACGAAGCCCAAATATGGCAATCAGCCCAAGTCATGATGATTACAAATAAGTTTCAGTCAATTACATGGTAAAATCATCAATCGGGACGGACCAAGTCACAATCCCCAATGGTGCTGTACCCCACGCTTGCTATCCGGCATGCAAGTCACCTCAATATAGCACTACAATGTGCAATATGGGGTTTCAAACCCTCAAAACATCATTTACAATCATTACTCACCTCGAACAGGCAATATCTCTCGCTCACAATGCCTTTGCCCCTAGAATCGGCCTCCACGCGCATCGAATCGATCCAAAACCAGAACGAATACATCACAATATGCTAAGGGAACAAAGCCCAAGCGAAAACAATCGAAAAATATCAAAAATCCCAAAATTAGCAAAAAACAATTCCTGGGCCCACTTCTCAAAACTCAGAAATTTTAACATCATTAGATTCCTTATCTCGCCCTGAGACTATGAATATAAAGAACACCAAGATCGGAGTCCAAATGACCCCTCAAATCCCAAATTAAAATTTCAAAATCTCAAGCCCTAGTTCTTCCATTTTTGGTTAAATTTCCATGAATTTCTAGGTTAATTTCATAATATAACCACGTTTTTGATTCATAAAACTTATCTCCAATCAATCCAGTTCGAATCCCTCTTCAATTTCTCCTAAAGAGCTCTCAAAATGTTCAACAATGGTTGAAAAATGACTTAGGCTCGCGGATGAAATGTTTTAAAAACCTTTCTGCCCAGCTATGATTTCCTTCTATGCAAACGCGAGGCCCTTCTTGCGTTCGCGATGCACAATTATTCCCTTGGCCAAAATTACCCTATGCGAACGTGTTTGAACACCCGCTAACGCGATGTTTCCACGACTTCAACTACACAAACACGACCACCTAGGCTGCGAACGAGATGAACAAAACAAACGAAACTACAGACCCTCCTATGCGAATGCGAATAACTCACCCTCCGCGAATGCGAAGCCCAAGAAACTCACCCTCCGCGAATGCGAACACCCTAACGCAAATGCGAAGAGCAAAACCTGGCCTGCGAAACTCCTGCTACGCGAACGGGGGCCCAGGCACACGAACGCAAAGGCCAAATTAGGCATGTACTGCTGCTACATTTTTTGCTATCTTTTCCAAGTTCCAAACTTCCCGTTAGCCATCCGAAATCACCCCGAGGCCACCGGGACCTCAACCAAAAGCACCAACGCATCCTAAAACATCATTCAAACTTGTTCCAATCATCAAAACACCTCAAACAACGCCAAAACCATCAAATTACATCGATTTCAAGCCTAAGTTCTTCTAAAATTTCTGAAATACGCATTTGATCAAAAACCCAACCAAAGCACCTCCAAATGACCTGAACGTTTACACACACATCAAAAATCACATAACAAAGCTATAGCAATCCTCAAAGTTCCATTCTGACATTTGGATCAAAATCTCACCTATCAACCGAAAATCGTCAAAATACTAACTTCGCCAATTCAAGCCTAATTCTACACCAGACCTCCAAAACCAATTCCGATCGCACTCCTAAGTCACAAATCACCCAACGAAGCTAACCAAATCTTAAAAATTTTGATCCGAGCTCATATACAAATAAGTCAAACTCTTAGTCAAACCGTTCAAATTCAAAGCTTTCGACTGAGACTGTTCTTTCAAATTGATACCAATTTCCGTGAAAACCATAACCAACGATCTAAATCAATCATAATACATCGCACGGGGCAAGTCATGCCCGAGAACTGGCGATCAAAGTGCAAAAGCTCAAAACGACCGGTCGGGTCGTTACACTAGCTAAATGAGTAGTCAGACTTAGTGAATATGGTATTATTTATCAGCCACGTGCGACTATAAAATCACAAGTTTAGCAGATTTCATGATTAATCTTAGCTTGAACATATTACCCGAAGCTAAAAAAATAGTGTATGTTATTTTTAAGATAATTCTCGGGATCTGGGCCTTCTACACAATTAGTTCAACAAGTACTAATATTTCCAAGTTAGGGACAATGCTTAATGCCTATCAGGGAAGTAGTTAGATAATTCATAAAAGTTGTTTTATTACTAAACAAAGCCGAGTATGAAGCATATGCTACAGGGCTTGAATTAGCTGGAGGACTTAGAGCAAAAATATTAATTTAACGATTGGATTTGAAGAAAACTATGCAGAAAATCGAGTAGGATGTGCTAGTATCAGATCTACTACTAATATCACTGACTCCAAAAGCAACTCCGGGCTCTTATTGAGAAATATCATTTCCGAATCAAACAGCTTCGGGATCGAGCCATCTCTTATTTAGGCGATCCTTGATATATCATCAATTAGAATGAAAATGAGGTAAGCCAGACTAATTTAATTTGTAATTAGCATAATAAATTTATTTGTTACTTGCAAAATGGTAATTTACCGAAAGACAAGCATGCTCTCGATAACTCTGAGTGCATCTCATCCCGTACTGCCTTGTTGAAGGAGAATTATATTTGAGAATATTCAAGGCTCCAAAAGCTAAAATGCCACATGGACCATACAAACAAAATATATGATGCGAAAAATTTATAAAGAAAGCGGTGAAATTACTCCGTTTATAAGGCTTTAAATCGAAAGCTCATCAAAGGTAGTATGAATGGCTCAAATCAAGATATGGCATCATCCTCAACAATATTTAGGAACCTGCATAGTTCCCGGCTAGAATACAAATATTTGATAAAAAGAGCTTTGATACCGCCCCTATGTTGGAACTGGACCATTTGAAAGTCCATCAATATCAAAACTAACTATCCTATTGGGGACTATTAAACTGCGGACTGTCAAATTATGATCCAGTATTTGAGTTCTCATACTTCAAAACTCAAACACTAGGGAGATTACTTATACTTGAAGATTCGTCAACTTGACCTGACATTATAAGAAGTGATACAAACAATTGATTACCTTGGGAGATAGAATTCCTAAGAGTATTCCGACATTATTTACTATCTCAACTTAGTAAGTTGTCTTGCTCATATCAAGCATAAACACTTCAAATAGTGTTGAATGAGTTATTCAAAAATATATATACGACACAAAAAGGATCGAGAACTCCATGTTAGAGTCAAGAATCCCATTATAAAAATGAGAGTTTTACATCTATGTCAAGATAAATGTATGCAAATATGCCACCATAATAAAGTTCGCTTTGAATAAACACGTGACTTATATTCGGTCCAACAACGACCATCCAAGTTAAATACATATGCCTTTCTTAATGGCTAATTATATTATGACTTGGATCTAATATCCCATATATATAAATAAAAATCTCAAATATTATTTCGGACATTTGTCCCTCTCTACTTGGAAGTATGTTCATCTACTCCAATTTGGATTCAAAATCCAATCAGATTAAATGTCTCTTCAGGACAAATCTACTAAGATATATATTTGTTTGGGATCAATATTCCCTTAAACTCAATGTCTTATCGGGATCAATACTCGCGTAATCTTAATGGGGTCAATACTCTTGTAAATCCTACCAGGATTAATACTCCCTCAGACTAAAAGTCTACTTGGATCAATTGATCCAATTTTACACCTGAATGAAAAGGAGGCGTCCTTTTCATAGCGTTTAAAATATATAAAAGGGCCCTCTTTTATTTAAAAGTTAGACACACAAAGGTGCAAATTTAGACATCGCACAAGTAATGATGCATCAAAATATATATTTTAAGTCTAAAAGACTAAGTATGAGCACTGAAAGATTTACTAAAGTGCCCAGAAAAATTAGTACTCGGATAAATTTCCTAAAATACCAAATGATGATATTAGACCTGAAAGACACGAGGAATACTGTATTATTCCCGGTCTAGGTTACAACCCTTCTGATAAAAAAAAGGTTAAGCAGTCATCATCTCAATATATACTTCCGAGTCCCGTCTATATTTTCCTTTTAATGAAATGGACCAAAGGAAGAAACGATCCGGTGCTCGAGATTTTATACTTCAAAGCACTAACACTTGGGGGACTATATATATATATATATATATATATATATATATATATATATATATATATATATGCAAGGTAGAGGAGACTAGAAAACTCAAAATTCGAGTCAACCATAAGTAATCTACCCAAAAAAATCGAAAGTTAAGAGCAAATCAAGAGCCAAAAACACAAGCCTGATTCAAAAACCTATGATGAAATATACACTCGCAGATGTAAATTACAAAATCTTATGACTATCTAGGTTAAAGGCAATATTTAGTCGTGGGTTTCAAGACATACCCTTGAATTTTTTACAAATCTGTGGTAAAGAAAATAGTTACGAAAGAGTTATAGATGATACTTAAATACATGTAACGTATTATATAATTTGAAAGTTCGAATGATACAAAACTTTCCTCTAAGTTATTCAAAGAAATGTGTGTGTTCCTATTTCTTATTTCGTATGTTTACACAATTATGAAGTTGAGACTTCTTCTTCATTAAGTGTCGTTCATAAAAGGGCCCTCTTTTATAATTCGTGCTTATTAAAAAGAATCACGAAGCATTGAAGCATTTTTAATGCAAAGTTAAATAACAAAAGGTGAAATGAAAACCCAAACATTAAAATAGGCATAAAATAAAGCCGAAATTTATATATCAATCTTTGCAAATATAAGGCAAACATTTGTCTTCAAACCCCAAAACAAGACAGGGTTAAACCAATCGATTATTGACAAAAGGAACATAAGCGGTAGAGTTGTCATCGGAATCTCTAAGTTCTGCACTCTTTTTTCCTTCATTCGATTTTTGACCCTATTGGATTTTTCGGCAAGGTTTCTAATGAGGCAGTGTCAAGGATGAAAAAGATACAATCTTTCATTTCCCAGTCACATCACATTGAGCAACCGGAAAGTAGGGAGACTATCTGTATTAGTAAAAAAATAGAATTGCCACGTGGGTCTATTAAATGGCGACACATGTCAGCAAAGTTCGGAGAAAAGTGAAGAATGTCATGTAAAGATGATATATGAAACACCGTCGGGACCGAACATACTCATATCGTGCATGTTAGCCTCGGAACTAATCATCATAAAATAGCCCAGATCAGCTGCGGGAGAATATCTCATAATTAAAATGAGGAAGGAATCATTAATCTCGGATTATACGGGATTTACCATTATTACACCATCAGTTATAAATCAATTATGTAACGTGCAATAAATGCAATGAATGATTGTAACAATTAGAGCAAGGAAATCAGTTACAAGATTGAATTAACAGGCACGAAATTGACTTAACATGCACGGGATTGACTCAACAAGCACGGGATTGACTCTTTAGTTGAGGAATTGACTCATCAGTTACGAAATTAACTCACTAATTGCAGAATTAACTCATCAGTTATGGAATTCCAGCATTTACATAGATGTTACAAGTCTTCCAATAGTAATGGATGGATTGAGTAAATGCTCATAATGGATCCACAATTCAAGGAGAATAGTTACTTAGATTTAGCCCTATAAATAGACATACTTTTACCACCATCTGGGGGAATATAATTTTGTTCACTACAATTCTATACATTGTAACTTACAACATATTTCTCCTAAGTTAGCCATAGTTCGGCCCTTCAAACTATGTTCGGTTCATTATCCTATCAAGGATCATTCAATAAGAATTCTTTCTTCTTTGCTTTATTTTTATTATATTATATGTCATTAAATTTATTTTTCATTTCTCTATCAGGTTGCATTAACTAAAATTTATATCTTTCGGATTGAATTGGTTGTCTGTGGCCCGTCATATAAAATTATTGCCTTGACCTTGAAAACTATTTTTTTGGGTTAAACACGAAAATATTATAAAAGTAACAAATAAAATAGTATTAAGTTATTTTAGTTATAAATAAAATACCTATATAAAAATATATTATATAGTATATAATATAGAAGTATTACATAAATATGAAGATGTATATAATATCAAGGGTATAATAGACTTTTCAAGCAAAAATATTATAAAATCTTGCACATTTGACTTTTGTGATAGCTTGAGCAAAGCAAAATGATTTTTGTGTAACAAAAGAAAGAAAAGTGAATTTTGTGTAATGAACACAAAGTTAAATAATTTTAACGTAACAAAAAAGAGGCTTTCAGGCCTCGAGTGTGATGTGTGAAAGCTTTAAGGCCTTATGATATTGCGCTTGGGTTGTAGGAACCCCTCCGGAGTCTGTACACACCCCCAGTGAGCGCAGGGTACCCAGGTGAGTTGGGAGTGGGCCCGAGAGGCCGATGTTGTGTTTTTGTGAGTTGGGAGTGAGCCCGAGAGGCTGATGTTGTGTGTTGGTGAGTTGAGAGTGAGCCCGTGGGGCTGATACTGTGCTGAGGATTTGATATTAAGACCGAGGGGCGAGTTTCTGGTTATTCTTAACTTGTTGAAATTAATTGTCTTTACTGTTTTCAAAGAGAATTATCTGTTACTCCACAGATTTATTGTATAATTGATTTTACTGCTTGAAATAGCGTCATTTGTGCCTTTATGGGATTTTATGCTTTCAGTCGTTATTTATTTTTATTACTCACTGAGTTGGAGTAGTCACTTTACTCCCTGAACCATGTGTGCAGATACAGGGATCCAGGAGGCATAGCTGAGTTTGTTACTACTGCCTAGTTCATCTGTCGGAGTCATCGAGGTAGCTGCCTGGCGTCCGCAGGACCCGATTTCACCTCTTATCTTTCTTTACTTATGCATCTAGACTTTCATATGTATAGGATGTTGCTTTGTTGTATCTAGAGGCTCTGACTCGTGACGCCAGATCTGATATGGGCTGTTTTGGATATTATTGCGGTTTCCACACAGTTGTTATTACTATCAGACCGAGATTTTGCTTATTCGGTGTTTTTAAAATTAATAACTGATAAGGAGCCTTGTAAACTTGGGATGAGAATGTTCTAAAGGTCGGGCTTGCCTAACAAGGTGTTGGGTGCCATCACGACCGGGGTTTGGGGTCGTGACAAGTTGGTATCAGAGCCTAGGTTACCAGGTCTCGCGAGTCATGAGCCGGTTTAGTAGAGTCTCGCGGATCGGTACGGAGACGTCTGTGCTTATCCTCGGGAGGTTGCAGAACCTTTAGCAAAGACTTCATATTCTTGAAATTCTTGTCGTGCGACTTTGTTGATCCGAGAACTAAACTTCTGTATTCTATTCTCTCGTAGATGGCGAGAACACGTACTACCGGACATGGCAGACGACCACCATTGCTACCCACTAGAGGCCGTGGACGCGGCTGTGGTTGTGGTTGAGGTAGAGCAGCATGGGCAGCACCTGTTGACCCACCAGTTGCCCCCACTCAGGATCAGCCTCCAGCTGTAGAGATTCCAGCAGCACCTGCTCAGGCACCAGCTGTGCCTATTGTGATTTCGGGTCTTCAGGAGGCCCTAGCTCAGATTTTATCGATTTGCACTGGCCTGGCTCAGGCAGTCTCGGCCACTACCACCGCAGCTACATCTCAGACCTGGGGTGGTCACCAGACCCTCGCAGCTCGCACTCCTGAGCAGGTAGTGCAGGGTTTGCAGACACCAGAGGCGCTACCAGCTCAACAGGTTGCCCCAATTCAGCCGGTTGCCCCGGTTCAGCCGGTTGCACTGGTTCAGGATGTTATAGTTCCAGTTATGCCAGACGATGAGTAGCATCGTCTTGAGAGGTTCAGCAGGCTTTCACCTCCTACTTTCAGCGGTATTCCGGACGAGGACGCCCAGGGTTTTCTCGATAAGTGTCGACGTATGCTTCAGACAGCAGGGATCTTAGAGTCGAGCGGGCCATCATTTACCACCTTTCAGTTCTCAGGAGCAGCCTTTACATGGTGGGAGGCATATGAGCGGTGTAGGCCAACAGGTGCAGTGCCGTTGTCATGGCAGGAGTTCTCCACTATCTTTCTGGAGAAGTGGGTACCACAGTCGCAGAGAGAGGAGCTGTGTAGGCAGTTTGAGTGGCATCGTCAGGGAGATATGAATGTGACGCAGTATGAGGTGAGATTCTCAGAGTTGGCTCGTTATGCTCCATGGATGGTCCCGACTGATCAGGAGCGGATTAGACGGTTTGTGGACGGACTCGTTTATCCCATCAATATTCTGATGACTCGAGAGAGGATCCTAATCCATACCTTTAAGGATGCAGTGGATATTGCTCGTGATATTGAGATGGCTCGCCGTCAGGAGACAGAGGAGAGGGAGGCCAAGAGGCCTCGAGGATCAGGTAGCTTCAGTGGTGCTCCGTCTAGGGGCCAGGTTCAGCAGAGCAGAGGTCGTTCTTTCAGGCCTCATCAGTCAGCTCGCTCAGAGTATCGTGGGTCATCTTCTGGTCGGGGTTATCAGGGCTCTCAGCAGAGTCAGCCATCTCTTAGTTCACTTCCAGCTCAGAGTTCTTCGCGTGCCCCGTCTGTTCAGGGTTCTTCCGCACCGAGTGCACCAGCTAGTCACTCCGGTGCGAGGGGTTCTTTTCAGTCCCGTCCTCCAGCACCTAGGGGCTGTTATGAGTAGTTACTGAAGTTAAAAGCCTATAGGGGTAGGTCGTGGTTTTTTTATCCCCTTGTGTGGGATTTTTCCACGTAAAAATCCCTTGCCTCATTTACTTATTATTTCATTAAGTGCCTTCGGGAGAACCTTGTAAAGGACCAGGTACTCTACGATTTAGTGGACCCATACAAACTAACAATTAGTATCAGAGCAGGTTCCTCCTATCTGGATAACACCCAGGAAGGATCCAGATGACGACTCCACTAAATTTTGAAGAAGGTCAATCCATGTACCAACCTCGCAAGTTTGATGGAAAATGCTATTGCTAGTGGAAAGCTAGAATGAATGATTTCATGATGTTTGAGGACTGTGAGCTATGGGATATGATTTGCATTGGTCCTTATGTTCCAATCAAAGTAATAGATGAATTTCCCTTTTCAATTGAAAAATCTAGTAAAGAATACACTGAATAAGACACGAAAGCCGTGAAGAAGAATTTTCATTCCAAGAAAATTCTAATATATGGAATGGAACCTAAAGAGTACGACAGAATCTATACCTGCAACACAGCAAATGAAATATGGGAGACTTCACAAACAGCTCATAAAGGAACTACACAAGTAAAACCACATAAACCTAATACTTGTGATAGTTTGATGATGGCAGTTGAAGGCCAGTTGAAGGCGAGGAGATTTGATATGACTCAATGTTCCCTTTGATGGATCAATCAGATGATGATGAAGATAATTGCGACATAGAGGTAAACTTCAAGGATGTTCAGAGAAATCTGAAATCCTATTCTCCAAAAAAACTCATGTGTTTAGTTGATGTTTTAGTAACTTCCTTTTGTAGTCTTGCGGAGGATAGGGATTCCTTAATCTTAGAACTAGAAGAATCTGAACATACTAGAGAAGACTTAGTGGCTGTAGTCACTGATCATCAGAGCACCACTGAAACTCTTAGAAAAGAAAAGAACCATCCATTGGCAGAAATTACAGACCAAAGGGAAACAATAGTAAAACCATCTACTAAGTCTAAACCTGAAAGCTCTAAAAGAGGAAAGGAGATAGCAAGTGAGGAATACCTTAGGCTGAAGATTAGGTGAAAGCTATGAGACGTAGCATGAGGGCTGAAATTGAGAAAAATGAGCTCCTCCAAGCAAATCTAGAAAAAGGAATGAATGGTCTTGAAAGGTCTCTAAAGTGGAGCTGGTCCTCCGAAGCTACCACTGCCTTGCTTAAAAATGATAGTAAAAAAAGGCAGGTATGAGCACGTGATTTTTATCCTATATGAATTACTCCCATAAATTCAAAGTAAAATAATTTCTTTTCATTATTTGCAATTTTATGAATTTTTGGGGCATTCTTTGCATTTGTTTGTGCACGTTCATTATTGCTTAATTCATGAAAAATACAAAAAATACTTTCAATTCGCATGTAGGGTTCAATTTTACATTCTAAGATCAATTAGAAAATTAATTGCTTCATAAAATGGGGAAATCTAACAAAAAATAGTTCAATTCGCACTTTTAATTTTGACATTTGTTTTGAGTAGTGTTTTGTATCAATTATCATATAGGTTTAATTAGTTTTAGGGTTAATTGAGTTTTAGGAATTAATTTAGATTTATTTTTAGTTGTATTTTAAAAGGAAATTAGAAAAGAAAGCAAATGAAGAGAAGAGAACAGCTGGGCCATTTGTTAACCCCTCCACCAGGCCCAAGTCGTGAGCCCAAAATAAACCCCGGAAGCCCGCCTAGTCCAAACCCATTCCCTAACCCGTCTTACTCCATCCCAAAACAACGTCGTTTTAGCCGGTTAAATCTGGAACGTCGAGGTTACAAGATCTAACGGTCCAGAAGCCTACATCCATAACTATATTACTGTCTTAACGAACCCCCACCCCCTCAATCACCTCTCACTCTATCCATGTAATGCCGGCAAAACGCCACCGCCCCCTCCGCCGTCGCCGCTGGCCGGAAATCATCTCCGCCGGCGGCGAAGCTCCATTCCTGCCCAAAAATACACCCTTGAACCACCTTTTTCTCCTCTTTTCAAACCCCCAAACCCCATCCTTCGAAACCCTGTCAAGGTCTTCGAATCTTAAATCGAAGATTTTGTCAAAACCCTAAATCGCCCAATCTTTACCAAATTAACACTACATAGCCTCCTCATCTCCCTCTGTGTGTTTGATTTATATGTTGTTAAGATTAGATTAGTTCATAATTAGTGTTTTAGGATAGAAGCTTTCTCCTCATCTGATTTATTCTGCCTCATGTTAATTGTTTTGTTTCGTTCCTTTTGGTTTAATTTTGTTATGATTTTTCACCTTGATTTTCTGTTAGTTTGAACTTGTGATTGTTTCGATTAGAAATTCATGCTTGCTACTAATAATGCATCTTAGTTTAATTTCATTTGAATTGAGTTAGTTTAGTTTGTATTAATAATTCAGTGAGATTTAAGTTCCATTTTTTCGATTAATTGTTTGAGTTAATTAGTTAAACTGTTGGATCTGTCTAGACTTAGCTGAATTTTCATTCGATTTGAGTAAATAACCATGGTTATTAATTAAGGTGAAAGGGCTGGGGTTTTAGTTATTGTTGGTTTGGTAAATTCCAAATTGAGTAAAGGGTAATATAGGTATTTCATAAATAGAAAACAATGCTAGAATACCCTAGACTCTTCTAGAATAGGGTCTTGGTGTAAATTTCAATAGTTTAGTGGCTATAACTTGAGCAAAAAGTCAAGACATTAGGGACTATTGAATAAAATCTGAAATAAAAGAGGGGGAAAAGGGGTGAATGAGATCTAGAAGCTTCCCCCTGAAGTTTTCCTATGAAAGGTAGCTTACTTGCCTTCATTAACATGTTTTAGAATCTGAAAATTCCCCGCAATTTTCAACAAGTCTTCACAAGCTAAAGATTTGAAGTTCAAATAAAAAATTCTAGATCTAGATCTTCAAAAACCAAAAAAACCAAAAAACAAAAACAGAAAATTCCAAAACTTACTGTTACATTGAGTTTTCTTAGATTAGTTTCAAGTACTAGCTGCATATTCGAATTTCTAGCCTAAAAAATATGAAAACAGCTTGAGAATTCCTTGTTGTTTGGTGGATGAAACCTCAAAGTGCTCCTAGTTTAATTTCGAGTGGTTGTGGGTTAAATTGAGCTAATTTTGGCCATCTATTGGGTGTTGTACTTCTGTAGTTCATTCCTGGGTTTTGAGAAGTTGTTTTGGTTCGAAAATTACTCCTGTTGTTGCTGGTTGTGATTGTTGTTTGTCAAATTTGCTTGCTGAATCTTCCTTCTTCATTCATTTGATTTAATTCCAGGTACGCGCCTTGGATTTGATTCGATGTAGCCTTTCAAGTTGGAAATGAAATGAAAATACTCGCCTATTTGCTCCTTAAACGGTGCTTGTTAGACTGTTATATATTAATAGTTAATAGATGTTAGATATAATTGTCTAATATAGTCTAATTGTGATTTGTATGTATATAAACCCTGGACTGTATAATTGTACTGAAGAAGTGGATTATTTGAGACTCCTTGGCTGAGGATTTTTATCTAGTGTTAGACTTAGCATAATATACTTTGACCTCACGTATTAGTTCATTTTTTTTGTTGAAAACCATTACCAGTCTAAAGTTGGTTCTGAAACCATAAACATGCACCTGTGATTGATAATAAGATGTTCAAGTCGTTATGAGAAGTTGGCAGGAACACTAGTGTTAGGTATGTTTGATTCAGGTGTAATTGTTATATCCATATAAAGTTAAATTCAAAATGAGCTACTAATTCGAAACTGGATTCAGAATGGATTATTTTTTCATATTAGTGTTAAATCAACTATGTTGTATAGTCAAATACAGAAATAGCTTAACAGTTCATTTACAGGTTTAAGTCATACGAAACAGTCCATGGAATGTATTGATTGAAGTTAATTTGGTTTACGTTTGGCGAAATGTAGGAGTCGTATGTCTCTATGATAATTAGGTTTGAGGCCATCTGATAAGAAACGATATTTGAAATTAAAATCAGTCCTCCATTCAAAAATGGCTGTAAACTTAATTGATAGTTGGAAACTCATATGGAAATCAAATATCTGGTCGTGGGCTCATGTATGCCCAAACCTGGCAGCCTTGCACTTAAATGAGATTTGGACCTTGAAGTCCATAAGCCAAAGGCCCAATGCAGGCCGCTTTTCATAAGCTGGTTCATGGACCAGTTATTTTTTGTTTTCAAAAAAATAAAATGCTGAGAGCTGGAAATTACATTAAGATCTCGAGATTAAATTTATAATATAGGCTTTGGACCTCCTAGTTAAGTAGCATGCTTGAGTTAAGAGGTTTACCTCTTGTTCAAGTGTGGACTTGAACTTGAGGTCCAAATTCCTTGATCACTTTATATAATAGCAATTAATAATATTAAGGGCCCTTTAGAGACAAATCCAATAGAAAATCATAGTTTGCTCTAGGATGGCCTTTAAATAATAAAATGAGGTGAGCCACTCCAAATGAAACCCATAAATTACGTGGCCATCTTTAAACTCTTATACTAAAATACTTAGAATTCGGGACGTGCCGTTTAGCGAATTTTTATGGCCTCCCGCAAAGATAATAACACGTTAGTCGCTTTAGGCGCGCTTTAAATAATTTTACCTTCCTAAATACGGGTGTGCATTTCATGCAACCCAAATCCAAATCCCAAAACGTTGAATAAAAATGTGTCGAGGATCCGGGTGCATTTCATATGACGTGATCCAAAAACATATTTTTTAAACGACGTTCATTTCGTAAAAATTTAATTAAAAGCGGTGAGTAATTTTAAAAATTGCAAAATAGGATAACATGTATTAAAATCAGATTTTAGCCAAATATAGCAGTTGAGCGACCGTGCTAGAACCACGGAACTCGGGAGTACCTAACCACTTCTCCCGAGTTAACAGAATTCCTTACCCGGATTTCTGGTTCGCAATTGTTAAACAGAGTCAAACCCTTTCCTCGATTCGGGATTCAAACCAATGACTTGGGACACCATAAATGTCCCAAGTGGCGACTCTGAATCTGTTAATAAATGAATCCCGTTTCGATTGTCCTTTAATTGAAAAAACTTCCTCCATTATACCCTTCACGGTGTGTTGTGAGAAAAAGGAGGTGTGACAGCAGAGAGCAGGGTTCCAAAGGGAGAAAACTTTTGACAACCCTCACAGTAAGAGCGTCATTGTATCTGATTTCACGAGCCAAAATCCATCGCGGCATCGGACACTGCTATCAGGAAAGCAAACCAAATTACTTAATCAAATTCTCGTTCTACTACCTTTGAAATCTAGGGTTTTCCTTCAAAATTTAGTAATTTAAAAGATAATTGCCTCAAATCAAATTTAAATGATAAGCAGTCAATACAAAATACTTCCAAACTATCCCAGAACCCGGTGTCACAAGAGGCATCAACAACTTTAATAAATTCAAGGAAGCAATACAAGCATGCGCAAATCATGTCGAGGTTGATGGCCCACTCCAATACAAACGTAAATTGTGCACTGCTGAGGGTCAAACGGTATGAACCATAGATGCATCTATTTAATATGTCGAGGCGTTCGGCCCACTCCAAAAATTTAAACACACACAGACAGTCAATCAAGAGTCCACACGGAGCAATTATCCAAAAAAGTCAATCCTCTTTTAACCATTTAAGAAATATGAAGTTTAATCCTTTTAGAAATTTATTTAATAATTCAATGTGATTTAAGCAATTCAAGATGTCAATAAGTTTACCATTAATCCAACTGTAGCATGCTTTTGGGTCCTAGACTATCTGGACAATAGTATAATAGGATCTACGCACGGACTCTCGTTACCTCGTGCGTACGTAGCCCAACAAATAGGAGCACATAACCAATTAACTCACCTATGGGGACAATTCCCTCTCACAAGGTTAGAAAGGAGACTCACCTCGCTCCGAAGATCCATAACCTGCATTCCACGCCCTTCCGAAGACTCGAATCGATGCACAACGCTCCAAAACTAGCAAATAATTATGCAAATCCATTAATATATGCTAAGGTACCCAATAAAATCCAATTTATAACAATTCCTGACCCCGGTCGAAAAGTTGACAAAAATGCTCTCGGGCCCACGTGCCAGGGTTCTGAAATTTTTCGAAGATAAACTTTACTCATAAACTCACGAACTCAAATATATGATTTTCTCTAAATTCCATACCCAACATCGTGGTCAAAATCCAAGATTATCAAATTTCTAGGTCTTCCCTCAAACCCCAAGTTTTTCCACAAATTCCTTGTCTAAATCCATATATAAACTTTGTATTTAACTCAAAGCTAGCATAAATTACTTACCTCATGACGAGTGATGAAAATGGCACCTCAAAGTTGCTCCCCATTGGCTCCAATGGAAGAAAATGGGATTGAAATGAACCCAAGTCCGGATCTTAAAAGACCTCACTGCCTCAGCTATTTCTGCACCTGCGTTTCCGCAGGTATGGTTAAAATGCCGCTTCTGCGGTCCTCCCTAGGCCGCCCTTTTTCTCTTCCACGACATACCTTCCGCAGATGCGGTCCCGCTTCTGTGGAACCTTGACCGCTTCTATAGTCCTCAAGCCCCTGACCAAAATCCGCTTCTGCGGTGGATTGACCGCATCTGCGGTCCCGCTTCTCCAGTTCTAGAACCGCAGATGCGGTAATGACAGAACCAACATACCTTCAGCTATTCTTCAACTTCTAAATTTGATCCGTTAACCATCCGAAATCCACCCGAGTCCCCCGGGACCCCAACAAATCATACCAACCAGTCGCAAAACACATTACAGACTTGCTTGAGGTCTCAAATCACATCAAACAATGATAAAATTATGAAACAACATCCAATCCAAACTTTATGAACTTTAGAATTTCAACCTTCTATTTTTTATGTTTAAACCTATCAAATCACGTTCGATTGACCTCAAATTCTGCACACAAGTCATATTCGACATTACGGACCTACTCCAGCTTTCGGAATCGGATTCTGACCCTGATATCAAAAAGTACACTTTCGGTCAAACTTCTCAAAAACCTCCAAATTCCTATCTTTTTGCCAAATGGCTTCAAAATGACCTACGGACCCCCGAATTCACTTCCGATTGCGCTCCCAACTCCAAAATCACCTTATGGAGCTTTTCAAAGACTCGGAATCCCAAAAGGACATCGATAACACTGAAATGCACTTCAACCCAAACTTATGAAATTTCTTTCAAAATGCTAACTTCCATAATAGACGCCAAAATGCCCCCGGGTTATCCTAAACCCGATCCAGGCATACGCCCAAATCTGAAATCATCATACGAACTTGCTGGAACTTTCAGATCTCGATTCTGAGGTTATTTACTCAAAATTCCAATCTTTTTTAATTCTTTCAACTTTAAGCTTCCGAAATGAGAATTCTCTTTCCAAATCAACTCTGAACTTCCCGAAACATAATTCCGACCACGCGTACAAGTCATAATACCTGAAATGAAGCTGCTCATGGCCTCCAATCGCTGAACAGCATGCTAGAGCTCAAAACGACCAATCGGGTGGTTACATTCTCTCCTACTTAAAAATACGTTCGTCCTCGAACATGCTGAGAACTACACTAGAGTAGTCTGAAATCACTGTTCAACTTCTCATGCACCTTCCTGTTGTACCACAACTCAGTTGAGCACATCAGCTTGATCAATTCTGAAGATATACCCTTTTTATTTAAGCTATTAAGCCTTAGATCCCAATTCCAACATCCGAAATTCTATGCCCGACCTGTCTCTAACATACGATCACCATATCAATCACTAAATGTTGGACCCAAACATGACTGCATAACTTTGCGGAATTCACACCTTACATCACTTTACTCACTGGACCACAATAACATTTTTTGATCAACTTAGTCGAAATTCCACGAATCTGATGCGCCCATTGCACCTCATGACCTACATAGGTCTGGCTTTACTTCTTGCAATACCTCCATGACGGAAGAGATGTGCAGAAATGCATAATCAACTGTCGAGTCAACCAATCATTGAGGCTATACTTCTGACAAGAACCATTACATCATTCTGAACCAAATAATGATCTTTGCTCCTTAATATATTTCACGTAATCAGATTGCACTAATCCTATATCCAACAATCTCGTCTCACCCAGTATGAAATGCTCAGGCAACAAGCCACCCTGACATGACCAAAAGTCTCATATGATGCCACAATGTGCCAATAGGCTACCAATTAGAATGTGATACAAGGAAAACGAACTCTAAAAGGGAATTTCAATTACCTTGCTCGCGAATCATACATGCGACGCGGGCGCACAGCTAATATGAGCTTCCTTAAGAAAATAGGAAATAGAACACAATAAATAGATATGGGGAACTGTACTGAACATCACACTGTTATGGCGTGCAACCCGATCCGAGCAATCATAACCATGGCGGCGTGCCACCCAATCCACACAACATAGCCATGGCAGCGTGCCACCCGATCCAAATAACATACCCATGGCGGCGTGCCATCCGATCTGCACGACATAACCATGGCGGCGTGCCACCCGATCTACACGCAGATCTAACATAAGGAGATGCACATCGAGCTAAATTTGCTCATTATAATAAAATACCGAATTTCGGTCACAAGCACGCTAAGTGCATAATACCATTTCCCTGGGGAGACATATAATGCTATAATCCACAAACTCGAGCACAACTGAGGTGCGATATACGATCCAAATCTCAAGGGCCATCCTGCTCATATAACATCATCTCTACGCGGAACCTTTAACATATAAGAAATTCAACAAGCCGTCTCACAACTCACACGGCGCAATGTATCACTGCATGAAATATCTGTCAACGAAATAACACCCTGACTACTCCTCCGTAAGGAGCGCATTACTGAAATGAACATGTTTGGTCTGATATAAGCCCCTATTCACATTTAAATCAATCCACTAATCTCAAGTCGATTTGTAATTACACTAACTAGGCTAATAACCTTTCAAAGGTCCATAATAAGTCCCATTTTCTCGTAACACATAAGAACGACCCTCATAACCGAAGCGAACCTCCACAGTCCATAACCCAATAAACAGAGTGCCCTCTAGGCATAAATTTTCAAATTAAAGATATCACCACAATCCTCATACTTGGTTTAAATATTTAATCAATTAAGCAACTACATGACACACTTATACAATCTTCATGTGGGATACGCTCCCACAACCTTCCGAAATGCATAACGGGTCCGCACATCCAATCCACCGGCCGTACTAACGCTAAAAAGCGATCAAGAATCATTAACCAGGATGCAAAGCCTATTTCACCAAAACACCGACCTCAGGTGACGCTGAAGACAATACCAACTTACCTTAAACACCAAAAATCCTTTCCTGCTCATCCAAGATTGTGACATCCTTGTCCACACTGAGCTGTTACCTTCATCTTTACTTCAAAATCTATAGCACTCACTACACCCATCATGCCAACATGAAATAGATCACGATTCTCATCATAACTCCGGAACCACTGATAGGTTAACACTTCATCATATAAAAACCTTCTTCTAGACTCACTGCAAGAGAACCATAGTCGCACACAGGTAAATTCTCATAACCGTAGTATAGGCAAACATCTAAGTAGTTATCTAAGCCACCATAGCCCTTCCGGGATCTACCTACCCATAACAGGCCATAACTGAAGAATGCTTCTGAACAATATTAATTACGGCGATCGACAAGCCTCACACACACCGCCACAAATCACATGCATAACTTGATCACGCTGAAGGAACTGATCTCTACCACCAATATGACAACTAGACTATGGCTAACCAATCTATCTTCTTTCGATTTACCCGGATTGCCTTAGAAACAATAACAGCTCCATTCAACACTTACCACACTCTATCCGAACTCGTCTCGAGTGACCATGAATCACGAGACCATCTGTCTCAAATCCCACGAACCATTTCATACCTCCCAATTGCTACATCGCAAGCCAAAACATCACAGAACATTCCATGCCTCTTCTCATAGGCTGCTAACAAACTTGATTCTTAATCATACCTATACACTCGAAATCATTAGGCATCACACCTTATCTTGTGAATTTACTATGATCGTTGTTGAGAGCCACCCACTCTGACTTGGCCCCGAATATAATCAACTCCATGAGTCTTCTATCACATGTATACCCTCTTAGCGAAGAACCCACCGAATTGCTTCCCTTGGAACCCGCATCTATACTAAGCAAAATCCTGAATCTTTCCCCAAGTCTGAACATGGGCCAATAAGGCCAACGATAGCCCACCTTTAATAATTCCTTTGCTCAAATTACCACTTATGGTCCTTTCCTGTAGCTGAAATATCCCATTGATATGCTAATAACCAAAAATCTCGCAAGTAGTTAACCATGCAACCCAATCATAAGTGGTGGGACTCTCCCACTTAGCTTGAAGCCATTATTTCACAAATTTGGAATTCACCCTTCCTCTTTATCTCTTATTGACATAACCTTGCTCAATCAATCGCCAAAATTCTCAAAATCTTTCTATAAAACCCCCTTTTATACTTTGAATCATCAACCAAATTTGCGCGATCGAGCTCCTTGCTGCATACTAGCCCATACTTCCAATTAAACTCGTAGACTTCAATCACCAGCCACTAAAATCCCAAATCATTCCAAACTCTCCTTAAGGTGCGTTATCATCCTACCAACAAGCCCCTACGCAACATCCGCCACTCTCCCACTTTGGGCAAACTCACTTCTTTAATCAACCACTTGACCTTTGCTTCGTACACCTGGCCTTCTAGGAATTTTAGCCACCGTCTGACACTTTCCACACATCTTTACTCATACTTTGCTGCTCAATTGTTTCCTTAAATAAAATCTACCTTCGTAGCACTTGAACCCACAAGTCGCTACTAACTTTAAACTTTTCCGAAGATCATCTTTCTCGAGTCGTTGACATTAGAAACACCGATTAAATCCTGCACCGCCACAACCCGCGATATCTAACAGTTGCTTCTTTAATACTGACCTACAATATCTTGCTCAAGAGGCGGATTGTAGAAGATCATAACACCGACGAATCTAGTACATCCAATAAGGACAACAACACCTCATCATAGAAGAAAATTCCGCCACACTCACAAATACTGAGTCTCGATACCTTGTCAACCCAAACCTGAACATTCTCTGCCTGATTGCCCTTTCCTTGCCGGAAGTAAAATATTGAATCTCTAAATCACAACCTGAGTAAACTTCCTTCAAGTCATTCACTACCCCGACACGTAGGTAACATCCTACCATCATATCAATACTGTGCAACAATCATACATAAGCATCATGGAAACTTGTGCCTAGCCTCACGGCTTTCAGAAGTATCGCTACTGAGCTGAATCAATAGAATATCCTTCCATAAGGCGACGATAACAGCTTACACAACCTCGCAGGGAGAAACACCCCGCACCACGTTCGTAGTATAATTACAATCCTTCAATTCTCGATTTATAACAAGTGATTCGCATCGCGTAAGATTAAGTAGGAAGGAAATAAGGGCCCAAGCCTTAAGGAATCAAATCGCATGACGAGGAATCAAGAAGGGAAGTACTCCTAACAGTCCTGCAACCTCCCGAGGATAAGTACCGACGTCTCTGTAACGATCCGCGAGACTCTACTAGACTTGCTCATGACTCGTGAGACCCTAGGAACCTAGTGCTCTGATACCATGTTGCCACGACCCAAAATCCACCAAGGGTCACGATAGCGCCGGACACTGTTGTCAGGCAAGACAACCAATACTTAATCAAATTCTCATTCTACTACCTTTGAAATCTAGGAGTTTCCTGCAAAATTTAGTAATTTAAAAGATAATTGCCTCAATCAAATTTAAATGATAAGCAGTCATTACAAAATACTTCCAAACTATCCCATAACCCAGTGTCACAAGTGTATGAGCAATTTCTAAGAGATTGAATAGAGTACAATAACTGTCTGGAACACAATATAGGACAGAAAATAAATACAGATAATTGAAGAGACTCTGCTGACTGCAGATCGCCTCAAGAAAATACAGCACACCTAGTCTCCATGTCAACCATGCGGCGATGCCACTACGCCACTAGAGTTGCATATACCTGTGCAACAAAAATGCACAGAAGTGTAGTATGAGTACGTAAACAACGTGTACTCAATGAGTATCCCATCTAATCTCGAAGAAGTAGAGACGAGATGGTCGACTTTGACACTTACTAGTGATCCAATAATGAGGCCAATAATACATTAAATCGTGGATTTCTATAAAGATGATTTTATTCCAATAGAAGGAAACAGGTAAACAATTATTTCTTTTATAGGAAATTTCCAAAATTCCTTTTTATTTATTATCCAAATATTCTCAAGCCATGAAGAGGCATCAACAACTTTAATAAATTCAAGGAAGCAATACAAGCATGCGCAAATCATGCCGAGGTCGACAGCCCGCTCCAACAGAAATATAAATTGTGCATTGCCGAGGATCGAACGATGCGAACCATAGATGCATCAATTTAATCTGCCAAGGCATTCGGCCCGCTCCAAAAATTTAAACACACACAGGCAGTCAATCAAGAGTCCATGCGGAGCAATTATCCAAATAAAGTCAATCCTCTTTTAACCATTTAAGAAATATGAAGTTTAATCCTTTTAGAAATTTATTTAATTCAATGTTATATAAGCAATTCAAGCTGTCAATAAGTTTACGATTAATCCAAATAGAGCATCTTTTTGGGTCCTACACTACCTGGACAATAGCATAATAGTAGCTACGCACGGACTCTCATCACCTTGTGCGTACGTAGCACCCACAAATAGGAGCACATAACCAATTAACACACCTATGGGGACAATTACCTCTCAGAAGGTTAGAAAGGAGACTCACCTCGTTCCGAAGGTCCATAACCGGCATTCCACGCCATTCCGAAGACTAGAATCAATGTACAACGCTCCAAAACTAGCCAATAATTATGCAAATCCATTAGTGTATGCTAAGGTACACATTAAAATCCAATTTATAATAATTCCTAACCCCGATCGAAAAGTTGACAAAAATGTCCTCGGGCCTACGTGCCCGGATTCTGAAATTTTTCAAAGATAAACTTTACCCATAAACTCATGAACACAAATATATGATTTTCTCTAAATTTCATACCCAACATCGTGGTCAAAATCCAAGATTATCAAATTTCTAGGTCATCCCTCAAACCCCAGGTGTTTCCATAAATTCCTTGTCTAAATCAATATATAAACTTTGTATTTAACTCAAAGCTAACATAAATTACTTACCTCATGACGAGTGATGAAAATGGAACCTCAAAGTTTCTCCCCATCGGCTCCAATGGAAGAAAAAAGGGTTAAAATGAACCCAACCCCGGATCTTAAAAGATCTCACTGCCGAAGCTATTTCCGCACCTGCGGTCCCTTAACCACTTCCACGGTTCCGCTCCAATAGAAGAAAATAGGGTTGAAATGAACCCAACCCCGGATCTTAAAAGATCTCATTGCCTCAGCTATTTTCGCACCTGCGGTCCCTTAACCACTTTTACGGTTCCGCATGTATGGTTAAAATATCGTTTCTGCGGCCCTCCCTAGGCCGCCATTTTTTGCTACTGTGACATACCTTCCGCAGATGCGGTCCCGCTTCTGCGGAACCTTGACCGCATATGCGATCCTCGATCCCCTGACCAAAATTCGCTTCTGAGGTGGATTAACCGCATATGCGGTCCCGTTTCAGCGGTCCTAGAACCGCAGATGTGGTTGTGACAGAAACAGCAGACCTTCAGTTATTCTTCAACTTCCAAGTTTGATCCGTTAACCATCCAAAATCCACCTGAGGCCCCCGGGACCCCATCCAATCACACCAACCAGTCCCAAAACACATTACGGACAAGCTCGAGGTCTCAAGTCACATAAAAAAAATGCTAAAATTATGAATCAACCTACAATTCAAGCTTTATGAACTTTAGAATTTCAACCTTCTATTTTCGATGTTTAAACCTATCAAATCACGTCCAATTGACTTCAAATTTTGCACACAAGTCATATTCGACATTTCGGACCTACTCTAGCTTTCGGAATTGGATTTTGACCCCGATATCAAAAAGTCCACTTCCAGTCAAACTTCTCAAAAACCTCAAAATTCCTATCTTTTAGCCAAATGGCTTCAAAATGACGTACGGACCCCTGAATTCACTTCTGATCGTTCTCCCAACTCCAGAATCACCTTACGGAGCTATTCACAGACTCGGATCCCAAACGGACATTGATAACACTAAAACGCTCTTCAACCCAAACTTATGAAATTTCTTTCAAAATTCTAACTTCCACAATAGATGCCAAAATACTCCCGAGTTATCTAAACCCGATCCAGGCATATGCCCAAGTCTGAAATCATCATACGAACCTAGTGGAACTTTCAGATCTTGATTCTGAGGTCGTTTACTCAAAATTCCAATCCTAGTTAATTCTTTTAACTTTAAGCTTCCGAAATGAGAATTCTCTTTCCAATTCAACTCTGAACTGCCCAAAACTTAATTACGACCACGCGTACAAGTCATAATACCTGAAATCGACCTGCTCACGGCCTCAAATCGCTGAATGGCATGCTAGAGCTCAAAATGACCGTTCGGGTCGTTACATCTGATAACTGGCCTCGTACCCAACATGGGAACACTGGGCTATTCAAGGAAGGTGTCCATGCCACGAATGAATAAGTTTAGAAAGACAAAGTGGCTACTAAAACCGTGACCACAAAAGAGGAACCAGGTTCCACTCACAAAAAACACACATTACCTGCAAGGACTAAGAGAGCTCTTATTCATCCTCTTGCTTACTACAAAGGTCCCAAACTTGTTTGGGTTCCTAAAACTAACTCCTAAATCTCTTGTGCAGGGAACACTGAAAAGAAGCGGTCAACAATGGTTCATGGATAGTGTATGTTCAAAACACATGACTGGGAACACCACAGACTTTCTTTCACTTAAAGCCCGGCAAGGAGGGAGTGTATCCTTTGGCAATGGAAAAAAAAGGTACATTCTTGGATTTGGAAAAGTTAAGAAGTCACTCACTCATTCTATTGAAAATGTGTACTATGTCAATGGGCTTAAGTACAGTCTTCTGAGTGTTTCTCAAATTTGCTGTTAAAGAAAATAAGGTGGAATTCTTGTCCAAAATATGTACAGTCACTGACCTTGTGACTAGTGAAACAGTACTGGTGGCTAAAAGATACAAGAACATCTATGTTGCTAATTTCGAATCTTTACAGAGTGGTGATCTGAGTAGTCTAAAGGCGATTGACGATGATGCTGAACTATGGCACAGCAGACTGGGCCATGCAAGCTTTTCCCTTTAAAAAAACTAATTCAGAAGGACCGTGTCCATGGTCTGCTTATGTCACAATTCAAGATTCAAAAGGTCTATGATGCATGTGCTAGAGGAAAACATGTGAAGTCATCCTTTAAGTCAAAAAAGGATGTGAGCACTTCAAAGCCGCTTGAGCTCCTGCATATGGATCTGTGTGGACCTATGAGGGTGCAAAGCAGAGGAGGAAAGAGATATATTTTTGTAATCATGGATGACTATTCCAGATTCACATGGACTCTATTTCTCATAACAAATGATTAAACTGTTGAGGTATTTATGGCCTTTGTTAAGAAAATCTAGGTGAAGATGGAGTCTAGAGTTGTATACATCATGTCAGATCATGGGACACAATTTAACAATGTCAAATGTGATGAATTCTGCAATGAAAGTGGAATCACTCACAACTTCTCAGCTCCTAGAACTGCCCAGCAAAATAGAGTAGTAGAAAGGAAGAACAGAACTCTGGAAGATATGTCAAGAACAATGTTGATTGACAGTAGACTTGCAAAGAACTTCTGGGCTGAAGTTGTCAACACTGCCTACTACTTAGTGAACGGGTGCATGATCAGATCACTTCAGAACAAGACCCCGTATGAGTTGTTGAATGGAATAAAACCCAAGCTGACAAATTAAGAATATTTGGATGCAAATGTTATGTTCTCAACAATGGAAATGACCAGCTTGGTAAGTTTGATGCCAAAAGTGATGAAGGAATATTTCTTGTTTACTCTTCTCAAAGAAAGGCCTATAAGATATATAACAAGCAGACTCAATGTGTTGAGGAAAGTGTCCATGTTATTTTTTATGAATCCCTCCCATCATTTGAGAAGAGGGCTGAGCAAGATGTCACGACCCAAAATCCCAACTCGGTCGCGATGGCACCTCTCGTGAAGACAAGGCCAGCCAACAGATTAACAATACCTCTTTTAACAGTTACTTAACACGAATAAGTCAAACCATAGTGTACATTGTCATAAATGCGGAAAGAAATGATAAAACAGGGAACCAGCCTAACTCAGCCCGAAATCGGGGTGTCACAAGTCACTAGCATATAAAGAATCTAAACACTATTATAAGACCAGTAATATACATAATGGAATTTAGAATCAAAGAAAGAGATATGGTGCCACGAACGCTGACGGTCACCTTGCTCAGCTACGATGGCAAAATCTCCAATCAGCTCAAAACCCACTATCGGGTGAACAACTACCTGCATCTGCACACGAGGTGCAGGGAGTAAAGTGAGTACTCCAACTCAGTGAGTAATAAAAATAAATAATGACTGAAAGCATGAAATCTCATAAAGGCACAAATAACGCTATCTTAAGCAGTAAAATCAGTTACGCAATAAAACCGTGAAGTAACAGATGATTCTCTTTTAAAAATAGTGAAGACACTTAATTTCAACAAGTAANCTCGAGCTCACTCCCAACTCACAAAAACACAACATCGGCCTCTTGGGCCCTCTCCCAACTCACCTGGGCACCCTGCGCTCACTGGGGGTGTGTACAGACTCCGGAGGGGCTTCTACAGCCCAAGCGCTATATCATAAGGCCTTAAAGCCTTCACACATCACACTCGAGGTCTGAAAGCCTCCTCACATCACTCAACATATCCTCACATATGGCCCTCGACCTCAATCAGTCCAGAAAATAATCATAAGCCCCTTGGGCATCAGTAAAACAATGGTGCTCAGCTCAAACAACATTATAAACATCATTTAAATCTCAAGTTGAGTATAAATGTAGCTGAGTTCATGAAATAGTATAATTCAATTGGACTGAGTTCAAATAATATTTCAATTATTGAGGAAAATAGTGATGGAAATTCACAAAAAATTTCAAATAATTGGCACGAAACCCAAGTATGGCAATAAGCCCAAATTATGGTGAAAAACAACAAGTCTTTATCAAATATATGGTAAAATATCAACCGGGATGGACCAAGTCACAATCCCCAACAGTAAATGACCCCGCGCTCGTCATACAATGCGTTTCTCATCTTAACATAGCAGTATGTTGTGCAATCCGAGGTTTCAAATCCTCAGGACATCATTTAAAATTATTACTCACCTCAAGACGGCCAAAAGTCTAGCTCGCTATGCCCTTGCCTCTCGAATTGGCCTCCTCATGCGACGAATCTGCCCAAATTCAGAGGGAAAAAATCACAATATGCTAAGGGAACAATACCCAATCGAAAACAATCAAATTCGGGCACAATTCCCGAAATTACCAAAACCCGAGCCACGGGCCCACGTCTCAAAATCTAGAAAATTTTAAATCAATACGATACTTATCTCGCCACGAGTCTATACATATCAAATTCACAAAAATCGGAGTCCATTTGACCCCTCAAGTCACTGATTCTATCCAAGAGGGTTTCTACCCCTTTTCAACAAAATTCTCATTTTAAACGTCAAAACTCGTAATAGATTCAAGTTATACAATCAAAATTGAGTTAAGAACACTTACCCTAATTCATATGGTGAAAATAGCTTTGAAAATCACTTCAATCCGAGCTCCATAGCTCCAAAAATGAGAAAAATTCTCGGACTGCCCGAAATAAAATGTCCAAAGATTTTCGCATCTGCGGTTACTGTTCACCACTTCTGTGGTACTGTTCACCCGCTTCTGCGGGTACTGTTCACCGCAGAAGCAAAAATACCAGTTTTGCCCCAGAAAATTTCACCAGCTTTTTATTTCGCTAAAAATGCTATAACTCAATCATACGAACTCAAAATTCGATGATTCTTGTTCCTATGAGTCACAAATAATAATACGAACACAGCCCTTCAATCGAAACTCAATTCGGACCTCATTTACTTAGTTCACTACCTATTTCGCTCGTTAAACAATTAACTCATGTTTCGTGTCAAAAACCCAATTGCGACTTGATGAAATTAGACCAAACTTTTCAGATCAGTCCTATAATTCATGATTTAAATTCTGGAAGTCTCGAAATCA
>MU758413.1:88258-105846 GCA_026770625.1 Nicotiana glauca
GATTTCGTCATAATACATTTACAGAAGCAATCTCAGCTCCCAGACTTATCTAACTAGTATGAAAAATAGATTCCCCTCATAAGCTAATTACCCACTAGCTTTACCTTTAGTTAATATTTTTGTATACCTTCCACTGCCATATACATTACACAATCACTTAATCTTCCTGAGTCTAAACTCATACCGTAACATGAAATTTACTTCATTCCAAATAGGAGACATAAAAATATTCTTCACGCACCTATAACTCAGAGCTACACCTCTAATCACAATGGAAATCATACACTTAACAGTTCACCTATCATCCAGCAAATCTTCCTCGACACTTCCATGCCATATAGAAACATCTTGCAGTACTAACATACACATCACCTAGCTACCCAGTCGTCTTTCCCACTAATAGGGGCAATACCGGACATATAAGTTCAAAACACTTGCTCACAGAATCAGCAGCTCGATGCTCAAACCGTAGGAAAAGATCCAGCCTCAAGTCCTTTAGACTGGCCCAACATCAACTCATAAAGATTACGTCTCGCCCCTCAATCAGGGAATCACAAGCCATCAAGGCACATCTGATACTAAGTGCTCATGCGCACATGCGAACGCGTGGAAGGAATTTAAAGAATTAGATTTCAAGCTGAATCAAGGACGCACGATAAGAATTCAAGAATGTGAAGTTTTCCTAAAGGTTTTGCAGCCTCTCAAGGATAAATACAGACGTCTCCGTACCGATCTGCGAGACTCTACTAAACCTGCTCATGACTCGTGAGACCTATGTAACCTACGCTCTGATACCAACTTGTCACGGCCCAAAATCCCAACCCGGTCGTGATGGCGCCTCTCGTGAAGACAAGGCCAGCCAACAGATTAACAATATCTCTTTTAATAGTTACTTAACACGAATAAATCAAACCATAGTGTACGTTGTCATAAATGCGGAAGGAAATGATAAAAGAGGGAACCAGCCCAACTCAGCCCAAAATCGGGGTGTCACAAGTCACGAGCATCTAAAGAATCTAAACATTATTATAAGACCAGTAATATACATAATGGAATTTAGAATCAAAGGAAGAGATATGGTGTCGCGAACGCTGACGGTCACCTTGCTCAGCTACGATGGCAAAATCTTCAATCAGCTCAAAACCCGCTACCGAGTGAACAATTACCTGCATCTGCACACGAGGTGCAGGGAGTAAAGTGAGTACTCCAACTCAGTGAATAATAAAAATAAATAATGACTGAAAGCATGAAATCTCATAAAGGCACAAATAACGCTATCTCAAGCAGTAAAATCAGTTACGCAATAAAACCGTGATGTAACTGATAATTCTCTTTTAAAAATAGTGAAGACACTTAATTTCAACAAGTAAGGAATAATCAAAAGCTTGCCCCTCTGGCTCAATATCAAATTTTCAATACAGTATCAGCCCTACGGGCTCACTCCCAACTCACCAACACACAACATCAGCCTCTCGAGCTCACTCCCAACTCACAAAAACACAACATCGGCCTCTCGGGCCCAATCCCAAGTCACCCAGGTACCCTGCGCTCACTGGGGGTATGTACAGACTCTGGAGGGGATCCTACAGCCAAGCGCTATATCATAAGGCCTTAAAGCCTTCACACATCACACTCGAGGCCTAAAAGCCTCCTCACATCACTCAACATATCCTCACATATGGCCCTCGGCCTCAATCAGTCCAGAAAATAATCATAAGCCCCTTGGGCATCAGTAAAACAATGGTTCTTAGCTCAAACAACATTATAAATATCATTTAAATCTCAAGTTGCGTATAAATGTAGCTGAGTTCATGAAATAGTATAATTCAATTGGACTGAGTTTAAATAATATTTCAATTAGTGAGGAAAATAGTGATGGAAATTCACAAAAGATTTCAAATAATTGGCACGAAGCCCAAGTATGGTAATAACCCCAAATTATGGTGAAAAACAACAAGTCTTTATCAAATACGTGGTAAAATATCAACCGGGATGGACCAAGCCACAATCCCCAACAGTAAATGACCCCGTGCTCATCATACAATGCGTTTCTCATCTTAACATAGCAGTATGTTGTGCAATCCGGGGTTTCAAACCCTCAGGACATCATTTAAAATTATTACTCACCTCAAGACGGTCAAAAGTCTAGCTCGCTATGCCCTTACCTCTCGAATTAGCCTCATCGTGCGACGAATCTGCCCAAATTCAGAGCGAATATATCACAATATGCTAAGGGAACAATACCCAATCGAAAATAATCAAATTCGGGCACAATTTCCGAAATTACCAAAACCCGAGCCCTGGGCCCACGTCTTAAAATCTAGTACATCAATACGATCCTTATCTCGTCACGAGTCTATACATATCAAATTCACAAAAATCGGAGTTCATTTGGCCCCTCAAATCACTGATTCTGTCCAAGAGGGTTTCTACCCCTTTTCAACAAAATTCTCAGATGAAACGACAAAACTCGTAATAGATTCAAGTTATACAACCAAAATTGAGTTAAGAATACTTACCCTGATTCATATGGTGAAAATCGCTTCAATCCGAGCTCCATATCTCCAAAAATGAGAAAAATTCTCGGACTGCCCGAAATAAAATGTCTAGTGATTTTCGCATATGCGGTTACTATTCACCGCAGGTGGGATTTTACTGTTCACCGCTTCTGCGGTACTGTTCACCGCAGAAGCAAAGAATCACTGTTCACCCGCTTCTGCGGGTACTGTTCACCGCAGAAGCAAAAATACCAGTTTTGCCCCAGAAAATTTCACCAGCTTTTTATTTTGCTAAAAATGCTATAACTCAATCATACGAACTCGGAATTCGACGATTCTTGTTGCTATGAGTCACAAATAATAATACAAACACAGCCCTTCAATCGAAACTTGATTCGGACCTCATTTACTCAGTTCAATACCCATTTCACTCGTTAAACAATTAACTCATGTTTCGTGTCAAAAACCCAATCGCGACTTGATGAAATTAGATCAAACTTTCCAGATCGGTCCTATAATTCACGATTTAAATTCTGGAAGTCTCAAAATCAAATTTCGATCTCTAGAACTATAAATGGACCTTTGGATCATTATATGTTTATGCTCAAAACAACAAAAATCTTCCAAAAATGACCCGTTGGGCATCCGAAACACACCCGAGTCCCCTCGGGACATCAACCAAAAGTACATATATGTTTTAATACCTCATTCAAACTTGCTCGAACCATTAAAACACTATCGTTAACATCAAAATCACCATATTTCATCAAATCAAAGCTTAAGTTAAACTAAAACTTTCAAAACTTGCATTCAATCAAAAACCCAACCTAAACACGTCCGAATCAACTGAAATTTTGCGCACAAGTCGAAAATCACCTAACGAAGCTACTGATACTCTCGAAATTCCATTCCGACTCCCGGATCGAAATATCACCTATCAACCGGAAATCGCCAAAATACTAACTTCGCCAAAATAGGCTAACTTCTTCACCGGACCTCCAAAATTACTTCCGATTGCGCTTCTAAGCCTTAAATCATCACCTGGAGCTAATCGAATCATCGGAATTCAATTTCAAGCCCTCTAACTCACAAGTCAACATCCGATTGACTTTTCCAACTTAAGCCTTCTTAAAAGAGACTAAGTGTCTCATTTCTTAATAAAATCACTCCAATTAAATTCTAACGCACCCAATACTGATAATGAAATATAAGGAAGTAGAAAATGGGAAGAACGGGGTAGTAACTCACGAGACGACGGATCGAGTCGTCACACAAGATCAAGATGGAGAACCCTTACTTGTTCCTAGTGAATTCATTAACATGACAAATGGAAAAGCACATATGATGAGTGAAGTGAAGAATCCAAATGAAGACAATGCTGCCTCATCATCAACAGAACCAAGTACTTCAATTACATCCACTGAAGCTGAAGAAAGAGTGGTTGATGCAGTTCAGGGAACTCCATTAGCACTTGACAGGGGAATAGAGGAAATCAGCCAAACATATCGTCCTCTTCTCAGAATGAACCTCAGACAGCCAATTGGAGACATCAAAGCTCTCACCCTATAGACAACATAATCTCTCCTTTGGATTCCAGAGTTCAAACCAGGTCAAGAGCTAGAAATTCACTTGCCTTCTCAGCATTTCTCTCCCTGATAGAACCCAAAAACATCAATGAAGCTGCATTAGTTTGAGAGAAATAGCGTGTGGCACCTGGTATCCAGACCTCCAGATAGAACCATTATAGGAACCAGGTGGATATTCATAAACAAGCTTGATGAACATGGAATTACCATAAGCAACAAGGCAAGGTTAGTTGTCCAAGGCTACAATCAGGAGGAAGGGATTGACTATGATGAAACGTTTTCTCCAGTAGCTCGGATGGAAGCTATCAGAATTCTAATCGCTTTTGCATCGCATATAGAATTCACCTTGTTCCAAATGGATGTCAAAAGTGCATTTTTGAAAGGAATCCTTAAGGAAGAAGTCTATGTTAAGCAAGCCTCGGTGTTTGAATGTCATGAGTACCCTAAATATATGTTCAGCTGGACAAAGCTTTGTACATACTAAAGCAGGCTCCTTGAACTTGGTATGAAAGATTGTTAAAATTTCTCTTAGAAAATGGTTTTCATAGAGGGAAACTTGACAATATTTTTTCTTAAAGAAACGAGGAAGAAACCTGCTTATTGTTCAGGTTTATACTGATGATATCATTGTTGGAGCAACAACTGACTCTCTATATAAAGAATTTGAAAAACTTATGGGAAGCGAATTTGAAATGAGAATGATGGGGGGATTAAACTTATTCCTAGGGCTTCAAGTAAAACAGTCCCCAAAGGGTACTTCCATTTATCAGCAAAAATACATCCAGGAACTCTTAAAGAGGTTTGATATGGAAGCATCAAAGGTGATAGACACTCCCATTGCAACTGCCACTCGACTGGACATGGATGAAACTGGATCTCTTGTGAATCAAACAATGTATAGAGGCTTCATTGGGTCTCTCCTCTATCTCACTGCCAGTCGACCTGATATTATTTTCAGCTTGTGTGCGATATTTCAATCAAACCCTAAGGAATCTCACTTGAAGGCTGTCAAAAGAATACTGAGATATCTCAAAGGAACGCAGGACCTGGTGCTATATTATCCATCAGGGAAATTTTTTAATCTGATTGGGCATGATGATGCAGACTTGTTGACATCCAATTCTGTCCCTCCTTTCTTTCAAACTATTTCTTTAAGCTTCTAATATACAACTAATTTAAGAATAATTATTTTACAATTGCTATCCCATTATTATTATTATTATTATTATTATTATTATTATTATTACTATTACTATTATTACTATTATTACTACTATTACTATTATTATTATTATTACTATTATTACTATTATTACTACTACTATTATTATTATTACTATTATTACTACTATTATTATTATTATTACTATTATTATTACTATTACTATTATTATTGTTATTACTACTATTATTAGTATTATTACTACTATTATTGTTATTATTATTATTATTACTATTACTATTATTATTATTACTATTATTATTATTATGATTATTATGATTATTACTATTACTACTATTACTACTATTACTACTATTACTATTATTATTATTATTATTACTACTATTACTACTATTACTACTATTACTACTATTACTATTATTACTATTACTATTATTATTATTACTACTATTACTATTACTACTACTATTACTACTATTACTACTATTACTATTACTATTACTATTATTACTATTATTAGTATTTCTATTATTACTATTATTATTATTACTATTTTTATTATTATTATTATTATTACTATTACTACTACTACTATTACTATTACTACTAACCACATGTTATTACTATTACTATTACTATTATTACTATTACTATTACTATTACTATTACTAGTATTACTATTACTATTACTATTAGTATTATTGCTATTACTATTACTACTATTACTATTACTATTATTACTATTACTATTACTATTACTATTATTATTATTAGTATTGTTATTATTATTATTACAATTATTATTATTATTATTACTATTACTATTATTACTATTACTGTTATTATTATTATTATTATTACTATTACTATTACTATTACTATTACTACTATTTCTATTATTATTATTATTAGCATTATATATTACTATTATTTGTTATTACTCTTAAATAATTATAATATTCTGATACCCTATCAAGAAAGTTCTTTCAATTCAATCAACAATACTTTCGTCACAAACGCTTCTTTTTTATTATATTGTATGTAATTCTACCCGTATTTGCAAAACACTTAATCGATTGATTTGCACATTAGTAGAATGATCCTTTCTTTGTGGTCATGATTATCATCTAATAAAATAAATTCTATATGATTAATTCATAATTAGTCTATTTTAGAAAATTATTAATAAGTGGGCATGTTTAATGATTTATTTACCAACATAATTGTAGTGACCCGACTGGTCGTTTTGCCTTTTAGAACTTCGTTCCCTTAAGTAATACTTCTCGAGCTTGCTTTAGCTAATTTATAACTTGCGAGGACGGCTGGTTCGGGAGTTAGAAAAGTTTTGAGTGAAATATGTCCAATTGTTTCTTTAGGATTCTCTAAAAAAAGACCAAGTTTGACTTCGGTCAACTTTTTGGGAAAACGGATCCGGATTCATGATTTGACGGTCCCAGAGGGTCCGCGAAAAAATATAAAACCTGGGCGTATGTCCGGAATTGAATTCCGAGGTCCCTAGCCCGAGTAATGAATTTTTATTTAAAATTGTTAAATTGAAGTTTTAAAGAATTAGAGAAACTAAGTATTCATTGATTTCCTAGGTATCGGGCTCAGATTTTGGTTCCGGAACTTGGTACAAGTTCGTAATATCGTTTAAGGCTTGCTTGTAAAATTTGGTGTCAATCCGAGTAGTTTAAGGGCGTTTTGACCCTTCAGAGGAGAATTAAGAACTTGAAGTTCATTAGTTTGATTCATTTGGTTTTAGGGGGTGATTTGTCACGACCCAAAATCCACTAAGGATCGCGGTTGCGCCAGACACCTCTGTCAGGCAAGCCAACTAGAATACTTAATCAAATCCTCGTTATAACAATTTTGAAAAAATATTTCTTTTATACAATTTAAACAAGTCTCAGTATATTCCCCCGAATAAATAATGAAATATTTAAACAAGTTTTAAGATTTCCAAATAATCCAAATACATCCCCAGAACCCGATGTCACGAGTGCGCGAGCAATCGATAAGGGAAATAAAATACAACCTTTGTCCGAATACAGTGGACAGGGAATAAATAATAAAAATGATGAAGGGAATTATACTAGCTGTGGGTCGTCTCGAACAGTGCAACTCACCTAGTCCCAGAGTCATCCTAGCTGCTACGCCCGGTAAGCTGCTAGAGATAAATATGCATGTGCAACAAAAATGCACAGAACTATAGTATGAGTACGTAATCAACGTGTACTCAGTGAGTATCCCGCCTAATATCGAAGGAGTAGAGACGAGATGGCCAACTCCGACACTCACTAGAGGTGAATTAACAATATTATAGAAATGCGGGAAAAATCATGGATTTATAAAGTAGTTCAAATTCGCGAAGCCAGAAAACAGGTAAACACCTTCAACAATTAATCAAGGGCTTCCAAGGTTTATTCTTTATTATCTCATCAATTTATATCAAGCCACGAAGGGCCAAATCCACATTTACAATTCTCATGCGACAAATACATGTGCAAATCACATCGAGGCGACGGCCCAGTCCAATAGAAATATAAACTGTGCACTGCCGAGGGTCGAACGGCACGAACCATAGATGCATCTATTACCCCGTCATCCATGCGACACGGTCAACACAAAATAAAGAATCACCCTGATCGCGAATCATCCATGCGACGCAGGTACACATAAGATACACAATCACCCTGCTCGCGAATCATCCATGCGACACAGGTACACATAATATACATGCTCAAATAGCTAATTAGAATTTTATTGGGGAATAATTATCCAAATAAGACCAATTCTCTGTTTAACAATTCAGGAATTGATGTTTAATCTCTTTTTAAATTCGTTTACTAATCCAAGGTGATTTAAACAATTCAAGTCATCAATGGGTTCATAATTAATCCAAGTATAACATGCTGATGGGTCTTAACTACACGGACAATAGCATAATAGTAGCTACGCACGGACTCTCGTCACCTCGTGCGTACGAAGCCCCAACATATAGGAGCACATAATCAATTATTTCACCTATGGGGTAAATTTCCCTTCGTAAGATTAGAAAGGAGACTCACCTCGCTCCGAGGACCATAATCGGCATTCTACATTTTCCCAAAGGCTCGAACCAACGCACGAAGCTCCAAAACTAGCCAATGGTCATATAAATCCATTTTAATATATGCTCAGTTACAATTTACAATCCAATTTGTAACAATTCCTAACCCCGAACGAAAAGTTGACAAAAATGCCCTCGGGTCCACGTGCCCGAAAATTCAAAATTTCTCGAAGATAAATTTTACCCATGTACTCACGAACTCAAAGATATGATTTTCTCTTAACTCCATACTCAAAATCATGGTCAAAATCCGAGAACACTAATTATCTAGGTCATCCTCTAACCCTCAATTTTCTACCCATTTACATGCTAAAAATCCATACATAATCAATGTATTTATCTCATAATAGGTGGGGATAACATACCTTATCATTGATGATGAAAACCCTCTCTTGGAGCTCCCCAAAAATCGCCCAAGCCATGAAAATATGAGAGAAATGACAAAAATCCGATTTAAAACAACTCTCTGCCTCCAGCCTTTTTCGCACCTGTGGAACTTTTTCCACTTCCGCGGTTCCGCTTTTCCGGTCAAAAGCCGCTTCTGCGGTCCAGGGTTCAGTCCCCTTTTCCGCTTTTGCGATACCCTCTTCCGCAGATGCGGTCCCGCTTCTGTGGAACCTTGACCGTATCTGCGGTCCACGAACCCTTGAATGAATCCGCTTCTGCAGCTCCCTCAACCTCTTCTGGGAGGCCACTTCTACAGTCCCATTTTTGCAGAAGCGGAAATACCAGCAACACCAGCCTTCCCAAAAATCCATTTTCGATCCGTTAACCACCCGAAATCAACCCGAGGCCCCCAGGACCACAACCAATCATACCAACCAATCCCAAAATACATTACGGACCTGCTCGAGGCCTCAAATCACATCAAACAACGCTAAAATCATCAATCGACATCCAATCCAAGCTTTATGAACTTTGATCTTTCCAACTTCTACTTTCGATGTTTAAACCTATCAAATCATATCTGATTGACCTCAAATTTTGCACACAAGTCATATTTGATATTACGAACCTACTCCAACTTCCGAAATAAGATTCCAACCCCGATATCAAAAAGTCCACTCCCGGTCAAACTTCTCAAAAAACTTCAAATTTCTATCTTTAGCCAAATGGCTTCAAAATGACCTACGAACCTCTAAATTCACTTCCAATCGCGCTCCCAGCTCCAGAATCACCATACGGAGCTACTCCAGTCTCGAAATTCCAAACGGACATCGATAACACTAAAATGCACTCCAAGCCAAACTTAAGAAATTTCTTCCAAAATGCTAACTTTCACAATAGGCCCAAAACGCTCCCGGGTTATCCAAAACCCGAACCAGGCATACGCCCAAGTCCGATATCATCATACGAACCTGCTGGAACCTTCAGATCCCGATTCCGAGGTCGTTTACTCAAAAATCAAATCCTAGTTCATTCTTTTGACTTTAAGCTTCTCAATTGGGAATTTTCATTTAAATTTAACTCCGATCTTCCTGAATTTAAATTCTGACCATGTGAACAAGTCACAATACCTGAAATGAAGCTACTCATGGCCTCAGACTGCTGAACGACATGCTAGGGCTCAAAACGACCGGTCAGTTCGTTGCATTCTCTCCCACTTAAACATACGTTCATCCTCGAACGTGCTGAGAACTATACCGAAGTAGCCTAAAATCACTGCTTAGCACCTCGTGCACCTTCCTGTGCTACCACAACTTAGTTGAGCTCATTAGCTCGATAAGTTCTAAAGATACTCCCCTTTATTCAAGCAAATAAGCCTTAAAGCCCAATTCCAACATGCGAAATTCTATGCCAAGCCTGTTTCTAACATACGATCACCGTATCAATCACTATACGTTGTACTCAAACATGACTTCATCACTGCTGAATTCACACTTGCATCACTTTACTCATAGGACCACAATAACATTTCTATCTGAATTAATCGAAATTCCATGAATCCGATTCTCCCATTGCACCTCATGACCTACATAAGTCTTACTCTAACTATTACAATACCGCCACGACGGATGAGATGCCAAAATTCATAATCAACTACCGAGTCAACCAATCATCGAGTCAGTACTTTTGACAAGAAACATTACCACATTCTGAACCAAATAATGATCTTTGCTCCTTAATATACTTCATATAATCAGATTGCACTGATCCTAAATCCCACAATCTCATCTTGCCCAGTACGAACTGCTCAGACAATAAGCCACTCCGAATGTGATCACAAGTCTCATATGACACCACAATGTGCCAATAGGCCACCAATCCGAACACAACACAAACAGGAAATCGAACTCTGGAAGGAATTACCTAACCCCCGTACTAATATGGACTTTCCTTAGAACATAGGAAGCAAAACACAAAAAAAAATAACATATAGAGGACCAGACTCGACATCACACTATTGCGGCGCGCAACCCGATCCAAATGACATACCCATGCCGGCGTGCCACCCGATCCACACATAAATCTCACATAAGGAGATTGCCCTTCGAGCTAAATGTGCTCATTATAATAAAAATATCGAATTTCGATCGTAAGCACGCTAAGTGCATAATACCATCCCTAAGAAAACACATAGCGCTATAGTCTACAAAACCCAAGCACAACTGAGGTGCGATACAAGATCTAAACCTCAAGAGACATCCTGCTCACATAACATCAACGCAACGCGGAACCTCAACACATAAGAATTTACTAAGCCGTCTCACAACTCATACGGTGTAATACATCATTACCTGGAATAACTGATGACAAAATAACACCTCGACATTTCCTCCATAGGGAACGCTCGCTGAAACGAACACAACTGGCCTGATATAAAGCCATGTTCACAAATAAATCAATCCACCGATCTCAAGCCGATTTCTGATTGTACCAACTTGGCCAATGACCTTTCAAAGGTCCGTAGTAACTCCCTTTTGCCTCATATCACGTAAGAATAACCATTATAACCGGAGCAACCTCCTCAGTTCATAACCCAATATACAAAGTTCCCTCCAGGCATAAATTCTCAAATTAGTGATATTACCACAATCCTCATACTTGGTTTAAATCTTTAGCCAGTCAAGTGACTACATGTCACACTTATACAATCTTCCCGTGGGACACGCTCCCACAATCTTGCAAAATAAATAACGGGTCCGCACATCTAAACCATCGAACGCACTAACGCTAAAAAGCGATCTAGAATCCTTAACCTGGACACAAAACCTCTTCCACAACATATCGATCTCAGGTGACGCTAAGGACAATACCAATTTACTCTAATCATTCAACCCCTTCCTTGCTTATCCGAGCCCGTGACATCCTTGTCAACACCGAACTGCAACTTTGATCCTCACTTAACATTTTCATACCTCTCACCGTACCCAACGTGCCAATATATGATAGGACACAATTTTCATCATAACTCCGAATTCGTTAATATTTTCACATTTCATCATATAAGAACCTTGCACTTAACTCACTTCAGGAGAATCATAGCAATACACAGGTAATTTCCCATAACCGTAGAATATGCAAATCTTCAATTAGTGGTCCAAGCCACCATAGCCTTCCGGAATCCGCTTCCACTTAAAAAGCCAGAACAGAAGAATGCCCCTGATAAGTCATCAATTACGACGAACGACAGGCCTCACACGTACCTCCATAAATCACACACATAACTTGATCTCGCGGACCGAACTGATCACTGGCCCTAATATGCCAATTCAACTATGGCTAATCAATTTACCTTCTTCCAATTCCTCCTTGCTTGTCTTAAAATAAGACTAACTCCACTAAACACATAACATACTCCATCTACACTCGCCCCCAGTGACCTTGAATCATGAGACCAGGCTGTCTCCATTCCCACGAACTATTCCATATCACTCAAATGCTACGCCACAAGTCAAAATATCATAAAACATCCTGGGCACCTTCTCATAAGCTACTACAAAGCTTGATTCTTAACTGTACTTATAGGTTCGAATTCATTGGGCACCACACTTTAACTTCTGAATTCACTAGGACCATTATTAAGAGCCACCCGCTCTGACTTGGTGCCCGAATATAACTCACTCCATAGATCTTATAACACATGAATACCCTCTCGGCGAAGCACCTGGCGAAAATCGGTTTCTCTGAAACTTATATCCATATAAGGCATAAATCCTGAACCTTTTTCCAAGTCCGGACATGAGCCAATAAGGCCAACCATCGCATGCCTCCAACAATTCATTTGCTCGAATTACCACTTATGGTTTTTTTTTCATAGCTGAAATAATCCATCAATATGCTAATAACCAGAAATCACGCAAGTAGTTAATCATACAGCCCAATCATAAGCGGTGTGACTCTCCCACTTAGCTTGAAGCCATCATTTCACCATTCTTGAGTTCGCCCGACCTTTTTACCCCTTATTGACATAACCTCCCGCAATAAGTTATCAAAACTTCTCGGAATCTTCCTGTAAATCCCCGTCTTTCATATTTTGAATCATTAACCACATTCGCACGACCGATCTCTTTGTTTAACAACCAATATAATTCTTTGCAGAAGCTTCGCCAACCACGCAACCGCTAACCTGCTCACGGGGAATAACCCACCTATTTGTCTTTAATTAAATATTTTGGGTCCATCCGCCCTCAAATAGGATATATCAGGTTCATTCGCACTCAAATAGGATATATCGGGTCTATCCGCCCTCAAATAGGATATATCGGGTCCATCCGCACTCAAATAGGATATATCGGGTCCATCCGCCCTTAAATAAGATATATCGCGTCCATCCGCTATCAAATAGGATATATCGGGTTAATCCACCTCCAAATAGGATATATTGGGTCTATCCACCCTTAAATAGGATATATCAGGTATATCCACCCTCAAATAGGATATTGAAGTTAATCCTTCCATTTAATTTATTTCGTCCCGAGTGATCCTGCTTGCAAAAACATTGCCAAAACATATTTTTCGTAAATCATGGCGAAATGCATTTATTTTCATAACCTAAATTTTCATATGGCATTGTGATCATGAAATATATCATCATAAAATTATATTTTTAAATGTTTGCACAATAAATTCGCATTTCTTATGAATTGATGCTTAAATATTAATTTCATAACATTACTTTTATGGCATATTGCATCTTATTTTCTTACAATTTTTTTTAGCATTGTTAAGCTTTGCAGGAAATATAGCGCAATGTGGAACTATATCTTAGCAGTCGGGGCAATTTGTTAGGGAGGATTACCAAACTCTCCAACAAAGGTCAAGGATCTACTTTGAACTTCGCTCGGCTCGACTCTCAATATTCATAATTAAATTCTTATTTCAAACATCTTTCTTCATTCATGGTACCGAGTGTCTCTATTATTCGAAACTGGGGTAGCATTTTAAGATTTTCATCAATAGTTGAGTCCTACTCCAGGATACCATAAGTCTTGAACTACATATGGCCTGATTCTTGTAAAACCCAAGATATGTAGGCAACTCGAAATCGAAATTCTGCCGCAAATATTTTTTTACATCCCCTTGTCCCATTCCAATCTTGATGGTCGGGACAAAATTGGCTTCTAAGTCAATATTATTTGCCCGAAAACTCTTTCATCATCTCTGGTCAAACAGAGGCAGCTATTGACATCCAATTTTGTCCCTCTTTTCTTTCAAATTATTTCTTTAAGCTTCTAATATTACTAATAATTTAAGAATAATTATTTTACAATTGCTACCCCAAGATAGACCTAATTATTATTGGTATTATTATTATTATTATTATTATTATTATTATTATTATTATTATTATTATTATTATTATTATTATTATTATTATTATATATTAATATTATTTGTTATTACTCTTAAATAATTATAATATTCTGATACCCTATCAAGAAAGTTCTTTCAATTCAATCAACAATACTTTCATCACAAACGCTTCTTTTTTATTATATTGTATGTAATTCTACCCGTATTTGTAAAATACTTAATCGATTGATTTGCACATTAGTAGCATGCTCCTTTCTTTTTGGTCATGATTATCATCTAATAAAATTAATTCTATATGATTAATTCATAATTAGTCTATTTTAGAAAATTATTAATAAGTGGGCATGTTTAATGATTTATTTACCAACATAATTGCAATGACCCGACCAGTCGTTTTTTCTATTAGAACCTCGTTCCCTTAAATATAACTTATCGCACTTTCTTTAGCTAATTTATAACTTACGAGGATGGCTGGTTCGGGAGTTAGAAGAGTTTTGAGTGAAATATGTCCAATTGTTTCTTTAGGATTCTCTAAAAAAGACCAAGTTTGACTTCGGTCAACTTTTTGGGAAAACGGATCCGGATTCATGATTTGACGGTCCCAGAGGGTCAGTGAGAAAATATAGGACCTGGGCGTATATCCGGAATCAAATTTCGAGGTCCTTAGCCCGAGCAATGAATTTTTATTTAAAATTATTAAATTGAAGTTTTAAAGAATTAGAGAAACTAAGTATTGATTGATTTCCTAGGTATCGGGCTCGGATTTTGGTTTCGGAGCTTGGTACAAGTTCGTAATATCGTTTAAGGTTTGCCCGTAAAATTTGGTGTCAATCCGAGTAGTTTAAGGGTGTTTTGACCAATTAGAGGAGAATTAAGAACTTGAAGTTCATTAGTTTGATTCATTTGGTTTTAGGGGGTGATTTGTCACGACCCAAAATCCATTAAGGATCGTGGTAGCACCGGTCACCTCTGTCAAGCAAGCCAACTAGAATACTTAATCAAATCCTCGTTATAAGAATTTTGAAAAAACATTTCTTTTATACAATTTAAACAAGTCTCAGTATATTCCTCCGAATAAATAATGTCACGACCCAAAATCCACTAAGGGTCGTGGTGGCGCCGGACACCGCTGTCAGGCCAGCCAATTAGATTACCGTTTTAAAAATCCCTTTTTTTTAAATACATCAAATTCTAGAATTTTCTTTCCATTTTCACAAATAAAGGGTTTTGCTTCAATTCAAATTAATAATAACAATTAAATTACACTTTTCGAAAACCATCCAAGAACCCGGTGTCACAAGTACATGAGCGACTACTGATAATGAAATAAAAATAAAACCTCTGTCCGGAATACAATGGACAGGAATTAAATAATTAAGGTACATAAAGGAACTATACTAGCTGCAGGTCGCCTCGCAATTTGCAGCTCACATAGCCCCTGAATCGTCCGTGTTGCTGCGCCCAGAAGGCCGCTATAATAAAGTATACATGTGCAACAAAAATGCACAGAAGTGTAGTATGAGTACGTAATCAATGTGTACTCAGTGAGTGTCCCGCCTAATCCCAAAGGGGTAGAGACGAGATGGTCAACTTTGACACACTCTAATGGTCCAATGTTCATTTATTCTCATTTCACATATTAATCCGTGGATTTATTCTTTACGGACATGGTTCTAATCAAATAGAGGAAACAAATAAACACGTAGTTCTTTCATAGGAAAATTTCCCAAATTTCTCTTTAAAACATAATCCAAATATGTTTAAGCCACAAAAGGGCAACAATAACTTAATCAAGTTCAGGCAGCAACACAGGCATGCGCAAATCATACCGAGGCGACGGCCCGATCCAACAGAAATAAATGTGCACTTGCCGAGGGTCGACGGCGCGCCTATAGATGCATCTATTAATCTGCCGAGGCAATCGGCCCGTTCCAAAATAAACACACACAGACAGATAATCAGTGAGAAAGTCATCATGGAGCAAATATTCAGGAAAGGTCAATTCTCTTTATTAATTTGAGAAAGCGAAGTTTAAGTCTTTTAGAAAATCAAATTATTAATTGTTAATGTGATTTAAGAAATCTAAGTCATCAAGGATTTCACAATTAATCCACATAAATCATGCTTTTGGGTCCTAAACTACCCGNGAAGGAGACTCACCTCGCTTCGAACACTCGCAATCGGCATTCTACATCCTTCCGAAAGCTTGAACCAACGCACAATGTACCCAAACTAGCCAATTAACGACAAACTAATGAGAATATACTCAAATACTTGTTAACAATTCAAATTATACGAATTCCCAACTTTGTTTAGTGAAATGACCAAAATGCCCTCGAGCCCACGTGCCCGGAATCCAAATTTTCTCGAAGGTAAAAGTTACCCATGACCTTAGGAATTCAAATATATGATTTTTTTTCCTAATTCCATACTCAAAATCGTGGCTAAAATCCAAGTTTTATAATTTTCTAGGTTTCCAACCAAAACCCCAATATTTATACTAATTTCCATTCTTAATCTCATATATAATCAATGTATTTTACTCAAAATTAATGGGGATGACTTAACTCAATATAGATGGTGAAGACCTCCCTTTGAACCCTCCAAAATTGCCAATGAAGTGAGGAAAAATGAGAGAATGAACCAAAAATCCGACTTAAAATGACCCCTCTGCCTCCTGTAATTTCCGCTTCAGCGGAAGAAATCCCGCTTCTCCGGGTTCCGCTTCAGAGGACATAGGACCGCTTCTGCAGAAAATGGTCAAAAAGATCGGGCCGCTTCTGCGGTCCAGAACTCGCTTCTGCGAGTCCGCATAAGCGGAAATATAACCGCTTCTGCGGTTTGGGCCTAACGCTTCTGTGGTTTCCCCTGGGCCTGGCCCCTTCCGCTTCCGCGATCACAGGACCACTTCTGCGGTCTCGCTTCTGTGGTCCAAGAGCCGCATAAGCAGTTTTGACAGAAGCAGCAGATGCCCTTTTTCAATTATCCAAATTTTGATCCGTTAACCTCCCGGATTCCACCCGAGGCCCCCGGGATTCCAACCAATCATACCAATCAATCCCAAAACACATCCCGGACTTGCTCGAGGCTTCAAATCACATCAAACAATGCTAAATTCACGAATTACACCCCAAATTCAAGTTTATGAACTTTAAAGTTTCCAACTTCTATTTCCGATGTTTAAACCCATCAAAACACATCCGATTGACTTCAAATTTTGCACACAAGTCATATTTGACATTACGGACCTACTCCAACTTCCGAAATTTGATTCCGACCCTGATATCAAAAAGTCAACTCCCCGATCAAACCTTCCAAAACTTCAAATTTCAATCTTTAGCCAAATGGCTTCAAAATGGTCTACGGACCTCCGAATTCACTTTCGATCGCGCCCCCAACTCCAGAATCACTATACGGAGCTATTCGCAGTCTCGGAATTCCAAACGGACTTT
>MU758413.1:106350-125680 GCA_026770625.1 Nicotiana glauca
TACTCCCAAGTCCGAAATCATCATACGAACCTACTGGAACCTTCAGATCCCGATTCCGAGGTCATTTACTTGAAATTCAAATCCTAGTTCATTCTTTTGACTTTAAGCTTCTCAAAAGAGAATTCTCTTCCCAAATCAACTCCGAACTTCCCAAAATCAAGACCACGCGTACAAGTCATAATACCTGAAATGAAGCTGTTCATGGCCTCCGACTGCTGAACGGAGCGCTGGTACTCAAAACGACCAGTCAAGTCGTTACAAATAATTAAATAATTAAACAACTTTTAAGATTTTCAAATAATCTAAATACATCCCCCGAACCCGATGTCACGAGTGCGCGAGCAACTATCGATAAAGGAAATAAAATACAACCTTTGTCCGAATACAGTGGACAGGGAATAAATAATAAAGATGCTAAAGGGAATTATAATAGTTGTGGGTCGTCTCGAACAGTGCAACTCACCTAGTCCCAGAGTCATCCTAGTTGCTACGCCCAGTAAGCTGCTAGAGGTAAATGCGCCTGTGCAACAAAAATGCACTGAAGTGTAGTATGAGTACGTAATCAACGTGTACTCAGTAAGTATCCCGCATAATCTCGAAGGAGTAGAGACGAGATGGCCAACTCCAACACTCACTAGAGGTCAATTAACAATATTATAGAAATACGGGGAAAATCATGGATTTATAAAGTAGTTCAAATTCGCGAAGCTAGAAAATAGGTAAACACCTTCAACAATTAAGCAAGGGCTTCCAAGGTTTATTCTTTATTACCTCATCAATTTATATCAAGCCACGAAGGGCCAAATCCACATTTATTATTCTCAAGCGACAAATACATGTGCAAATAACACCGAGGTGATGGCCTGATCCAACAGAAATGTAAAATGTGCACTGCCGAGGGTCGAACGGCACGAACCATAGATGCATCTATTACCCCGCTCGTGAATCATCCATGCGATGCGGTCAACATAAAATAAACAATCACCCTGCTCGCAAATCATCCATGCGACGCACGTACACATAAGATACACAATCACCCTGCTCGCGAATCATCCATGCGACGCAGGTACACATAATATACGTGCTCAAATAGCCAATTAGAATTTTATTGGGGAATAATTATCCAAATAAGACCAATTCTCTGTTTAACAGTTCATGAATTGATGTTTAATCTCTTTTTAAATTCGTTTACTAATCAAAGGTGATTTAATCAATTCAAGTCATCAATGGGTTCATAATTAATCCAAGTACAACATGTTGATGGGTCTTAACTACGCGGACAATAGCATAATAGTAGTTACACACGTGTGTATGTAGTCCCCACATGTAGGAGCACATAATCAATTATTTCACCTGTGGGGTAAATTCCCCCTTGCAAGATTCGAAAGGAGACTCACCTCGCTCCGAAGATCCATAATCGGCATTCTATATTCTTCTAAAGGCTCGAACCAACGCACAAAGCTCCAAAACTAGCCAATGGTCATTCAAATCCATTAATATGTGCTCAATTAAACTTTACAACCCAATTTTTAACAATTACTAACACCGAACGAAAAGTTGACAAAAATGCCCTCGGGCCCACATGCCCGAAAATCCGAAATTTCTCGAAGATAAAGTTTACCCATGAACTCACGAACTCAAATATATGATTTTATCTATATTCCATTCTCAAAATCATGGTCAAAATCCGAGAACACTAATTATCTAGGTCTTCCTCTAACCCTCAATTTTCTACCCATTTACATGCTAAAAATCCATACATAATCAATGTATTTATCTCATAATAGGTGGGGATAACATACCTTATCATTCATGATGAAAACCCTCTCTTGGAGCTCCCCAAAAATCGCCCAAGCCATGAAAATATGAGAGAAATGACCAAAATTCGATTTAAAACAACTCTCTGCCTCCAGCCTTTTTTGCACCTGCGGAACTTTTTTCGCTTTCGCGGTTCTACTGTTGTGGTCAAAAGTCGATTCTACGGTCCTGGGCTCATCCCCCTTTTCTGCTTCTGCGATACCCTCTTCCGCAGATGCGGTCCCGCTTCTGCGGAACCTTGACCGCATTTGTGGTCCACGAACTCTTGAACGAATTCGCTTCTGCGTCTCCCTCAACCGCCTCTACGAGGCTACTTCTGCGGTCCCATTTCCGCAGAAGTGGATATACCAGCAACCAGCAACACCAGCCTTCCCAAAAATCTATTTTCGATCCGTTAGCCACCCGAAATCCACCTGAGGCCCCCGGGACCCCAACCAATCCCAAAACAAATTACGGTCCTACTCGAGGCCTCAAATCACATCAAACAATGCTAAAATCACCAATCGACCTCCAATCCAAGCTTTATGAACTTTGATCTTTCCAACTTCTACTTCCGATGTTTAAACCTATCAAATCATATCCGATTGACCTCAAATTTTGCACACAAGTCATATTTGATATTACAAACCTACTCCAACTTTCGAAATTGGATTCCAACCATGATATCAAAAAGTCCACTCCCGGTCAAACTTCTCAAGAACCTTCAAATTTCTATCTTTAGCCAAATGGCTTCAAAATGACCTACTGACCTCCGAATTCACTTCCGATCACGCTACCAGCTCCCGAATCACCATAAGGAGCTACTCCAGTCTCAAATTTCCAAACGGACATCGATAACACTGAAATGCACTCCAAGCCAAACTTAAGAAATTTCTTCCAAAATGCTAACTTTCACAATAGGCGCCAAAATGCTCACGGGTTATCCAAAACCTGATCCGGGCATATGCCCAAGTCCGATATCATCATACAAACCTGCTAGAACCTTCAGATCCCGATTCCGAGGTCGTTTACTCAAAAATCCAATCCTAGTTCATTATTTTGACTTTAAGCTTCTCAATTGGGAATTTTCATTTAAATTTAACTCCAATCTTCCTGAATTTAAATTCTGACCATGCGAACAAGTCGCAATACCTGAAATGAAGCTGCTCATGGCCTCAAACAGCTGAACGACATGCTAGGGCTCAAAACGACCGATCGGGTCGTTATATGATTCCTAGATTTAGCATTATTTTGAGTGTTCTGAGGGTTTGAGTAGGTCCGCCTCATGATTTCAGACTTGTCGTTATGTTCGGACGGGGCTCGGAGCACCCAGAGTCAAACGAACGAGGCTTGAGTGAAGTGCGAAAGTTGGAGAATAGTTGAAGGGTGTTGCTTCTGTCATAACCGCATCTGCAGTTCTAGGGCCGCAGATGCGGTCCACCCTTCGTAGAAGCAGCCAGTGGCTAGGCTAGGGAAAACCGCAGATGCAGTTGCAAAGCCATAGAAGCGGTTCATCAAAAGCGGGCCCCCGACCGCAGATATGGTCCAGCCACTTTCGCCCAGTTCCTCAGATGTGGTCCTCCTTACGCAGATACGGAAATCGCTATAGTGAGTTCATTTAATTCGAACTCAAAGGTCATTTATTTCATTACTACTCTACACTTGGGCGATTTGGGGGCTTCCAAAGTGAGGATTTCAACATAGCATTTTTAGGTAAGTAATATCCACTCATCCTTATTTTAAATACACGTACATTAGGTAGATTCAACACTAAAAATTAGGTAAAATCAAAGGGTTAGAGCTAGACCTAGGGTTTTAATAAAACTAAGATTTAACCATGAAACTTTCTATTAAATGAACGAGAAATCATATATTGTTGATCCTTAGGTTGTAGAGAATAACTTTCTTCGAAAAATCACGAAATTTGGGCACGTGGGCCCAGGGTCGGATGTTCGGCTTTGAATTAAGGACTTGGGCTCGTTCTTGGTAATTGGAAGTGCACTTTGGAGCGAGTTGAGTCTCTTTTCTAACCGTATAAGAGGAAATTGTCCCCATAGGTATAAAAATTAAACAAATTGCTTTTATATGCGGGGGTTACGTAAGTACTAGGTGACGGGAGTTCGTGCGTAGCAACTAATATGCTAAGTCCGGGTAGTCTAGGGCCCAAAAACATGTTCTACGTGATATCCTTGTAACTTGATGTTAAATTCGGAATTTGTATGAATTATTTGTGTAAGGTAAAGGCTATTAGTAAGGTAACCTTATTCTATTTCATCCTTAAAAAGAGAATTGAGATATTTCCTAAAATCTATTGCTTCTCAGATATATTATTATCTGCTTCATGATCTTATTTATGTTTGACCGCGTCGCATGGGTGATTCGCGAGCGGGTAATAGATGCATCTATGGTTTGAGTCATTCGACCCTCGATATTGCACAATTTACTTTTATGTTGGATCGGGTCGTACATTCCTCGTTGATTATCTGCGCATGAATTATTTGGCATCCTATTGTGGGTTAGACTTCATATTTTCTTAAATATATAAATGGACACTCATGATGAAAATCTAAAGGAAGAATAGTTGTTCTATACTTACGAATCCTTATGATTTGAGTTATTTCTGCTTATTATAAATTCTCCTCATTTTACTTGACCTTTGTAAGTATCGAGTCTCTCTCGTCACTACATCTTTTAGATTAGACGGGATACTTACTGGGTACATATTGTTTATGTACTCATGCAACACTTCTGTACTTAAATGTACAGGATCTGAGGCAGGTGGATCTGGTTATCATTCTAGTGCGCACCCGTGAGCGGACTTGGGACTTCTACGGTGAGCTGCTTTTCTTCCATGAAGACCCATAGCCGAAGAAGTCTTTCCTTTGTACTTTTATTTTCTGTCTATCCTTATTCAGACAGTATGATATTATGATATTCTTTTGGTGTATATTCTACTAGTTGCCCGTAGCTTGTGACACCACATTCTGGCACACACATTAGTAGACTTGTTTTTGGGTTGTGTTATTATGCTACTTACATTATCTATCACTTTCGGCTTTGAATTCAATTGGAGTATTTATCTCTCTTAAATTTGATAATATTAACATAAAAAGTTAAAAATATTTTCCGCACTTGGCTTGCCCGGCAATGGTGTTGGGCGCCTTCATGACCTATTGTGGAAATGGGTCGTGACAACATGGTACCAGAGAACTAGGTTCACGTAGGTCTTACAAGTTATAGGAAAAACTGATAGAGTCTTGTTGATCTGTACGGAGACGTCTATATTTATCTTCGAGAGGCTATAGGGTATTAGGAAAGACTACTCTTTATTCATCTCCTGTCGTGCAGTGGTTAGTGTACTAAATTTCCCACTTCTATTCTCTCACGGATGGTGATAACTCGCACCGCTGATGTTCTGGACCTGGGAGGAGTTGCTCCCCTCGTTGCTAGGGGCTGAGATAGAGGTCGGGGGAGGGCACCGGCCCGTGGTAGGGGACGAGGATGTCCCAGAGCCTTTCTGGTTACACCGCCAGTAGATCCTGTGATGGATCCCATTATTGAGGAGCAGAGCAAGGTACCCGTGGCTGAGCCTACCTTGGCAAATTTCATGACAGCACCGGTATTTCAGGAGGTCATGGGCCGCATGCTACGGTTCATGGACACTATGATTCAAGCTAGGTTATTTCCAGCAGATCCAGCTACTTCACAGGCAGGAGGGGTAGCCCAAACCCATACTGCCCAGGCTCCAGGTCATGCAGCTGTGATATATCAGACTCGGGGTGCACTACCTACAAATGGGGCTCAGACAGTTACTGCAGTGTCACCCCAGCCCAGGCCAGCTATGGACGGCGATCTGTAGAAGTTATTGGACAGATGGACTAGGCTTCACCCTCTAGTCTTTAGGGGTGAGCGTCATGATAATGCTCAAGACTTTATAGATAGGTGCAGGGACAGACTGCACAACATGAGGATATTGGAGTCGCATGGAGTTAACTTCACTACTTTTCAGGTTGAGGGTAGGGCTCATAGATGGTGGTAGTCCTATGCACTTGGCAGGCCAGCAGGTTTTCCTCCCTTCACTTCGGGTCAGTTCACATAGCTATTCCTAGATCGGTACATTCCAACCTCTGAGAGGGAAGAGCTGCGGTATCAGTTTGAGCATTTAGAGCAGGGTCAAATGTCAGTGACTGATTATGAGGCGAGGTTCTCTGAGTTGTCTCGCCATGAACTTATGATACTCCCTACAGAGGCAGAGAGAGTACAGATTTTTGTTGTGGGGTTACACCCCACTATCCGATATGGTATGGCCGAGAGGTAGAGATGGGCACTGGGTATCAGCTAGTGATTAACATTGCTCGCAGGATTGAGGGTTATCGTCTGAGGGGTAGAGAGCAGATGTAGCAGGATAAGAGGGCTAGATTTTCAGGAGAGTTCAGAGGTTCCCCAGCTTGGGGTAGAGGTCACTTCGGGAGGGGTCAGCCCAGCAGGCCCTCATATTCAGTACCACCACCCCCTCCCCGAGGTGCACCACCGAGACCTTATTTTAGTGCGATGCCGGAGGGTTCTTATCGCCGACCAGCTACTCAGAGTTCCTCCCGCGGGTATTATAGGTATTAGGATTCTTCTTGTGATCCCTTTAGCGCCGTGCCATAGAGTTCCTATCGCCCGCCAGCTATCCAGGGTTTTTCTAGTGGGTATCCGGGTCAGCAGACTCCAACTCCAAGGCAACAGGCTATGGTACCTAGAGCGTAATACGAGTGTGGAGATCCGTGTCATCTGAAGAGGACTTACCCCAGGCTTCGGGGTAAGGCAGTACAACAGGGTCAGCAGCCCATGACTTCAGCACCAGCTGCCCAGCCACCTAGAGGTGGAGGGCAGGCCGGTAGGGGTCGTCCCAGAGGTAAAGGTCAGACAGGGAGAGGTCAACCAGCTACTGCTCAGTCAGGTGGAGGCCAGACAGCCGGTGCTCTAGCTAGATTCTATGTCCTTCCGGCCAAGCCAGATGCATTGGCCTCATATGCCGTCATCACAGCTATTATTTCCGTCGGTGGTAGGTATGCTTCGGTATTATTTGATCCAGGATCTACTTATTCATATGTATCATCTCTTTTTGCTCGCTTCCCAGTTATTTCTCCTGAGCCTTTGGGTGTTCCTATTCATGTGTCCACTCATATGGGTGATTTTGTGGTTGTGGATCGGATCTACTGGTCCTGTGTGGTCACTTTCTACAATTTCAAGACTAGAGAAGATCTTCTGTTACTTGATATGATCAATTTTGAGGTCATCCTGGGCATGGATTGGTTATCTCCATATCACGTCGTCCTTGATTACCATGCCAACACTATTTCACTAGTGATGCCAAGGCTGCCGAGATTGGAGTGGAAGGGTTCCACAGTTGATACGCCTAGTTAGGTTATCTCCTTCCTGAAGGCTCAGCACATGGTTGAGAAAGGGTGTTTGCTTATTTAGCTTATGTTTGAGACACCACTGTAGAGTCTCCGACGATTGATTTACTCCCAGCAGTTCGAGAGTTCACCGATGTTTTTCCTTCCAACCTTCCTAGCATGCCTCCGACTAGAATATTGATATCTATATTGATTTGGCTCCAAGCACTAAGCACTCAGCCCATATCTATTCCACCGTACCGTATGGCTCCTAAGGAGTTGAAGGAGTTGAAGGAGCTGCTTGAGGAGTTGTTAGCAAAGGGGTTTGTTAGGCCCAGTGTATCGCCTTGAGGTGCACCAGTGTTATTTGTGAAGAAAAAGGATGGAACTATACGGATGTGCATTGATTACTGCCAATTGAACAAACTTACCATCAAGAACAAGTATCCGTTGCTCCGTATTGATGACTTATTTGACCAGTTGCAGGGTGCTAGGGTGTTCTCTAAGATCGACTTGAGGTCAGGGTATCATCAGTTGAAGATTGGGGACTCGGATGTTCCAAAGATTGCATTCACGACTAGATATGGCCACTATGCATTTCTGGTGATGTCATTTGGCTTGACTAATGCTCCAGTAGCATTTATAGACTTGATGAATAGGGTGTTCAAACCTTATATTGATTCCTTTGTTATCGTCTTCATTGACGACATCTTAATATGCTCACTTAGCCTGGGGGAGCACGAGCAGCATTTGAGAGTAGTGCTTTAGACCTTGCGAGAGCAGAATCTATATGCTAAGTTCTCCAAATGTGAGTTTTGGCTAGATTCAGTAGCATTCTTGGGGCATGTTGTGTCATGAGAGATTATTAAGGTAGATCCCAAGAATATTGAGGCAGTTCAGAGTTGGCCACGCCCTACTTCAGTGACCGAGATCAGGAGTTTCCTGGTATTGGCAGGTTATTACTGGTGATTTGTGCAGGGCTTTTCATCTATTGCATCACCTTTGACCAGATTGACCCAGAAGGGTGCTCCATTTTATTGGTCTGATGACTGTGAGGAGAGCTTTCAGAAGCTCAAGACGGCTTTGACTACGGCAACAGTTCTTGTATTGCCTTCTGGCTCAGAAATGTATACGGTATATTATGACGCTTCACGCATTGGCTTGGGATGCATATTGATGCAGGAAGGGCGAGTTATTGCATATTCTTCACATCAGTTGAAGGTTCACGAAATGAATTACCCTGTGCACGATCTAGAGTTGGCAGCGATTGTTCATGCTCTTAAGATATAGAGGCATTATTTGTATGGCGTGGCATGTGAGGTTTATACTGATCATCATAGCTTACAACATTTGTTCAAGCAGAGGGATCATAATTTGAGGCAGCACAGGTGGCTAGAGTTACTAAAGGATTATGACATCACCATTCTTTATCATCCGACCAAGGAAAATATGGTCGCGGATGCCTTGAGCAAAAAGGCGGAGAGTATAGGTAGTTTGGCCTTCATTCCAGCAGAGGAGAGGCCACTAGCTTTGGACATTCATTCATTGGCTAACAGACTTGTGAGGTTGGACATTTTAGAGCCCAGCCGAGTTCTAGCATGTGTGGTTGCTCAGTCTTCCTTATTGGGGCAGATTAAGGTCCGACAGTTCGATGATCCACATTTGGTGTTTCTCACATAGACGATACTTTAGGGAGGTTCCAAGGAGGTTTCTATTGGCGAGGATGGTATTTTGCGACTCCAGAGTCGTTTATATGTTTCGAATATTGATGGTTCGAGGAAGAGGATCCTAGAGAAGGCACACAATTTGCGGTATTCTATCCACACAGGAGTTACGAAGATGTATCGTGATTTGAGGCAGCATTACTGGTGGCGGGGATGAAGAAAGACATAGTGAAGTATGTGACTAAGTGTTTGAATTTCCAGCAGGTCAAGTATGAACATCAGAGACCGGGTGTCCCACTTCAGCAGATGCCTATACCAGAGTGGAAGTGGGAACACATTACCATGGACTTTGTAGTTGGGTTGCCGCGGACATTGCAGAAGGTTGATTCAGTGTGGGTCATTGTGGACAGGTTGACTAAGTCGGCCCATTTCATTCCAGTGGTGACTATTTATACAACGGAGACGTATGCTCAGATTTATATTCGGGAGATAGTCCGATTGCATTGTGTGCCGGTTTCCATCATATCAAACAGAGGCCCTCAGTTCACTTCCTATTTCTGGAGAGCCGTTTAGAGTGAGTTGGGGACCCGTGTAGAGCTTAGCACAGCATTCCATCCTCAGAATGAATGGTAGTCGGAGCGGACAATTCAGATTTTAGAGGATATGCTAAGAGAATATGTGATTGACTTTGGAGGGCACTGGGATCAGTTCTTGCCTTTAGCGGAGTTTGAGTACAACAATAGCTATTAGTCCAGCATAGAGATGGCCCTGTACGAGGCTTTATATGGTCGACGTTGTCGTTCTCCTATCGGGTGGTTTGAGCCTGGTCACTACAAAAAAAACTGGAATTATCTACGAACGTCGTCGCTAATTTGTCGCTAAAATGCTCGTTGCTAGCAGAATCTTTTGATAATCCGTCGCTAATCCGTCGCTAAATGAGATTAGCGACGGATTTTTTTTGTTTAGCTACAGATTTTGTCTGTCGCTAAACCCTGGTTTTTTTAGTAGTGGGTGAGGCTAAGTTACTTGGTACAGATTTGGTACAAGATACCTTGGATAAGGTGAAGTTGATTTAGGAGAGGCTTCGCACAACTCAGTCCAGAAAGAAGAGTTAGGCGGATCAGAAGGTGCGTGATGTGTCATTATGGTTGGCGAGAGGGTTCTCTTGAAAATCTCGCCCATGAAGGGCATTATGAGGTTCGGGAAGAAGGGCAAGTTGAGCCCAAGGTTTATTGGTCCCTTTGAGGTGTTGAGGAGAATTGAGGAGGTTGACTATGAGCTTGCTTTACCCCCCAGTTTATCGGGAGTTCATCCGGTTTTTCATGTTTTGATGCTTTGAAAGTATCATGCCGACCTATCCCACGTGTTGGACTTTAGTACTGTTCAGTTAGATGAGAGTTTGGGCTACGAGGAGGAACCAGTTGCCACTATTGATAGACAAGATCGCCAGTTGAGGTCCAAGAGTGTTTTTGCGGTGAGGGTCCAGTGGAGGGGCCAACCGGTTGAGGAGGCGACTTAGGAGTCCGAGGAGGACATGCGGAGCCAATATCCCGACTTATTCAGCAGTCCAAGTACTTTTCTCTGTCCGTTTGAGTATGAACGTTTATTTAAGAGGTGGAGAATGTAATGACCCGACTGGTTGTTTTGCCTTTTAGAACCCCGTTCCCTTAAATAAAACTTCCCGTGCTTGCTTTAGGTAATTTATAACATGCTAGGACGGCTGGTTCGGGAGTTGGAAGAGTTCTGGTGAAATATGTCCAGTTGTTTCTTTAGGATTCTCTAAAAAAGACCAAGTTTGACTTCGGTCAAATTTTTGGGAAAACGGACCCAGATTTGTGATTTGACGGTCCCGGAGGGTCTGTGGAAAATATGGGACCTTAGCGTATGTCCGGAATAGAATTCCGAGGTTCCTAGCCCAAGTAATGAATTTTTATTTAAAAGTGTTAAATTGAAGTTTTAAATAATTAGGAAAACTAAGTATTCATTGATTTCCTAGGTATCGGGCTCGGATTTTTGTTCCGAATCTTGGTACATGTCCGTAATATTGTTTAAGGCTTGTCTGTAAAATTTGGTGTCAATTCGAGTAGTTTAAGGGCGTTTTGACCCATTAGAGGAGAATTAAGAACTTGAAGTTCATTAGTTTGATTCATTTGGTTTTAGGGGGTGATTCCTAGATTAAGTGTTGCTTTCAGTGTTCCAAGGGTTCAAGTAGGTCCACCTCGTGATTTCAGACTTGTCGGTATGTTCGGGTGGGGTTCGGGAGCCCCGAGCGTCAAACAAACGAGGCTCGAGCGAAGTGGGAAAGTTGGAGAATAGCCGAAGGATGCTGCTTCTTTCATAACCGCATCTGCAGTTCTAGGGCCGCAGATGCGGTCCACCTTTCGCAGAAGAAGCCAGTGGTCGGGCTAGGGAAAATAGCAGATATGGTTGCAAAGCCGCAGAAATGGTTCATGAGAAGCGGGCCCCCGACCACAGATGCGGTCCAACCACTTTCGCCCAGTTCCGCAGATGCGGTCCTCCTTTTGCAGGTGCAGTTCCGTAGATGCGGTCCTCCTTTCGCAGATGCGGAAATCGCTGGGCAGTGAGTTCATTTAATTCGAACTCAAAGGTCATTTATTTCATTACTACTCTACACTTAGGCGATTTGGGGGCTTCCACAGAGAGGATTTCAACATAGCATTGTGAGGTAAGTAATATCCACTCATCCTTAGTTTAAATACACGTACATTAGGTAGATTCAACACTAAAAAATAGGTAAAATCAAAGGGTTAGAGCTAGACCTGGGGTTTTAATAAAATTAAGATTTAACCATGAAATTTTCTATGAAATAAACTAGAAATCATATATTGTTGATCCTTAGGTTATAGAGAACAAATTTCTTCGAAAAATCTCGAAATTCGGGCACGTGGGCCCGGGGTCAAAATTTAGAAAATTTGTGTTAATGGTTGGGAAATTGCTTAAATAGCTAAAATTCGATCTTGTGAGGTTATATTAACTAGTTCTTACTTCATTTAACTAGTTTGGGATTGTTCGGCTTCGAATTAAAGACTTGGGCTCGTTCTTAGTAATTAGAAGTGCACTTTGGAGCGAGGTGAGTCTCATTTCTAACCTTGTAAGAGGGAATTGTCCCCATAGGTATAAAAATTGAACAAATTACTTTTATATGCGGGGGCTACGTACGTACTAGGTGACGGGAGTCTGTGCGTAGCAACTAATATGCTAAGTCCGGGTTGGGCTCAGAAACATGTTCTACATGATACCCTTGTAACTTGATGTTAAATTTGGAATTTGTATGAATTATTTGTGTAAGGTAGAGGCTATTAGTGAGATAACCTTATTCTATTTCATCCTTAAAAAGAGAATTGATATATTTCCTGAAATCTATTGCTTCTCAGATATATTATTGTTTGCTTGTGATGATCTTATTTATGTTTGACCGCGTCGCATGAGTGATTTGCGAGCGGGGTAATAGATTTATCTATGGTTCGAGCCGTTTGACCCTCGGCAGTGCACAATTTACTTTTATGTTGGATCGAGCCGTACGTTCCTCGGTGATTATCTGCGTATGACTTATTTGGCATCCTATTATGGTTTAGACTTCATATTTGCTTAAATATATAAATGAACACTCATGCTGAAAATCTAAAGGAAGAATTGTTGTTTTATACTTAAGAATCCTTATGAGTTGAGTTATTTCTGCTTATTATAAATTCTCCTCATTTTACTTGACATTAGTAAGTATTGAGTCTAACCTTTCATCTCTACTTCTTCGAGATTAGACGAGATATTTACTGGGTATATATTGTTTATTTACTCATGCTACACTTCTGTACTTAAATGTACAGGATCTGATGTAGGTGGATCTGGTTATCATTCTGGTGCGCACCCGTGAGCGGACTTGGGACTTCTACGGTGAGCTTCTTTTCCTCTATTACGACCCGTAGCCGAAGAAGTCTTTTCTTTGTACTTTTATTTTCTTTCTACCCTAATTCTGATAGTATGATAGTATGATATTCTTTTGGTGTATATTCTACTAGTTGTCCGTAGCTTGTGACACCAGGTTCTGGCACACACATTACTAGACTTATTTTTGGGTTGTGTTATTATGCTACTTACATTATCTATCACTTTCGGCTTTGAATCCAGTTAGAGTATTTATCTCTCTTAAATTTGATAATATCAACATAAAAAGTTAGAAATGTTTTCCGCACTTGCTTGCCCGACAATGGTGTTGGGCGCCTTCATGACCTATTATGGAAATGGGTCTTGACAATAATATTATTATCTAATATGGCTATTAGAATATTTTGTTCAAATTGGAAGCCCAAGAAAATTCATGGAAGAAAGAGATCAGAAATTAAGCCCAAATCGTTCCTCTATAAATGAGCCTATCAAGAACTTGCTTGAACCTCAGCCCACTATTTTATTCTCTAATTCCTAACCCTAGTCAAAAGACATCAGAGCCTCTGTCCCCTTCTTTGTCCCCTTCTCCATATTTAGAAAACATTTAAGCTTTTGCACCTTCCAGTCAAAAGATGCCGCACTATTTTTATGTAAGTGTTGTCTCTTTCTTCCCTCCTCTATATTTGTGCTTGATGACCCGTGAATCTTCAAGGTCTCAGTCAAAATCACGATATTTCGGACAAGAAGTTGAACCAAATCACGTGAGCACACAGCTCGTCTCAACGTTCAGATTCACTCTGACTCGATTTTGAATCCCTAATTTTGAAATTCAACTCAAAAATTCGAACCCTAGCTCTACATCTCCTATAAATACTTGCATTCGGGAGAGTTTAAGGGAAGCTCTGGGCGGCCCCTCTAAGTTTAAGCTTCAGCCGTTGCTTCTAACCCTCAAACCCACTACTTTTGCTTGCTTTCACTATTTTAAGAAAATTTTCATAAAATCTTTTTCTGTTCCATCTTTGGCTCCTTTTGATTTCCATGGGTTTTTAATCAAATAGAGCTGCTACTTTTTATTTATTCTTCTGTCCACGTTCGAGGTGACGAGCTCGTGGTTGGATTTCGATTGTAGGTAAAAGTCACGGTTCACTGCCTCGAAGAAGCAGATGGAGTCTTAATTCGACACTCTTATAGTGAAGTCTCATAGAGACTCAACGCTACCACCACCACATGGATTCATCGCATACCATCTTCCATAGAGTACACCGGATAGCAAGAAAACAAGCGAAATTCGCTTGGGGATGCCTGTGGCGACCTCCTCCTTCTTCTTCTAACATTTACTTTGTTTTTTGTTATGATTGTTACTCTGCTATGTGAATTGGTTTTTGGTCTTTTTTTCCTTTTTCTTTTGTTGTGTGTTTGGTTTTGGTTTCAATTTCTTGGGGTGACTGCTCGAATCTAATGTTTAAGAGAAAATATTAACAGCCAAGTCCGTATTAGTATGTACTATTTTATCACTTGAAAATAAGAACCAATTGCAAAGACCTTTTAAATAAATAGTTTAATAAGTGATCATCACTAACGTTTATATAATATATAATAGAATCAAAGTCTTTGTAAGATAAAAATACAAATTTGGTACGTATACGTTATCTATTGAGCTATACTTTTGGTTAATCATTTTTTTCTAATTTAATTAACATATATTAATAGTTTTGAACGCTCATATGTTCTATTCACGTAAAACTAGTTTTAAATACTTGACTATGAGCTAAGCTGTATTCCCAAACACTAAATAGTATTTAGAATGCCATTTTTTTTTTACCAAGATTTTTTCTAACGTAATTAACCTAAGTTCGGCCGATAATAGTTATTAACGGATCTTAAAGAGTGCTTAATACCTTCTCTATAAGATTAATTAGAACCCTTACCCATATTCTTAAAGGTTAAGTAGGCCATAAAACAGGGTTAACTTTTAGCATTACTTAGCTAAAATTAGTGTCCTAGTTCACTGATAAAATAATTAGGTGGCGACTCTCTTTATTAATTAAACCTCGAAATTACCAATATGTTATACTCTAATTTGACCCATGTAAAAATGGGGTATAACAAGACTATACAGGCTATCTTGTGGATAGAAAAAGCACTTCTGGAATGGATCACTTCTTGGGGTCATGTCTTATCTCTTGGGGTACAAGGAAGCAAAATTCAGTGGCTCTTTCAACAGTTGAAGCTGAATATGTAGCTGCAGCATCCTGCTGTGCTCAGCTTCTATGGATCAAGTAGCAACTGGAGGATTTTGGGGTACTCACTGAGAGTGTGCCCCTTCTATGTGACAACACTAGTGCAATTCACATGGCCAAGAATCCAGTTCAACAGAAAAGGACAAAACATATTGATGTGAGGCATCATTTTCTGAGAGATAATGTGGAGAAAGGGTTGATATGTATGAAGTTTTGCAGCACTGAGGATCAAATTGCAGACATTTTCACCAAAGCACTAAGTAGGGAACAGTTTGAAAGAAATAAAGTAAAGTTGGGACTGTTGAGGCCAAATTGGGAACCTGTTTCCTTGTTGGTTGACTTGTATCCTTAAGAAATAACTGGTTCAGAGTGTTTTCTGTCCCTGTGTAACGCACTTCAATACCTATTGCAAGTAAATACACATAATGAGCATGGAAACGATAGATGTTGTGCATGGATGATAAAAAGGATTGATACTTTTCAAAAAAAAAAGAACCAGGTTCTCTTACTAAAGGTTAGTAGTTCTGTGCATCTTTTTAATACACATCTTAAAAATAGTACAAAATACAACTGTCATGTCATCAAATTTTCAAATCCTGCTGTCACGTCCTTTCAATTCAAAATGTTCCATCTCCTTCTGAAAAACATCGCAATTCTCTACGCCCAACCGCCATTTCAGAACAGGTGCATATTCCTCTCCCTTCATAATTATTGTCTCCTTTTAAAAACCCTCTCGTCTACACTTCTCAAATATAAGCCCTACTCTAGACTCACCCAAAAGAGAAGGATTGTCACACCTCTTCTTCCAATGGTTGAGAAAAATTCTGATCTCTCTGACCCATCTATGGAACCTCATGTCTTCACTGAGCCTCGGTCACCCTCTGTTACTCCTCCTGCTGCAGTCACACCTTCCCTAGTCTTCAAATCTCTTCCAAACTTAGAAACCCTTGAAACTACTGTTCTGTCCTCCCCGTCATCTGTTGTTCCCACTAGTCAAACCCTAAGTGGAACAAGGTCATAATGTTGAGTTCACAGATGGTTCTGCCATTGTTGCTGCCGACTCCATGGTTGTGGAAGCACCGGTTGAAGAGGAGAAGAATGTCGTAATTGTGTTTGTAGTATCTACTGATGGGATATTGCGTGAAATTACTTCTCATAAAAATAAGTCCCACGGTGTGAAGCGGGAAGGGGCCATTATGATTGTTGAAGGGGATGTAGTAAAAGATACTGCTTGGGGATCACATAAGGAAACTGATCCCTCTCTAGAGGACCAGGTAAGGACTTTCATCCTCAGGACAGTGCTGCCCCTGCATTCGATGTTATTCCCTTGGAAATTCAAGCACCTGAAATGCGGTTTAGCGATGAAGAAGACCTGGACAACGTGGCCCTTGACGCATTCATATGTAAGCAAAGGGTTGTCTCCATACCTGAGTCTGAAATCAAGCGACCTACTACCCGGCTTCATGTCAAAGTGGCCTACGACTCTGCTCTTAAAAAGAGCAAGAAGAATAGTAAGAATAAAAGAATAAAGTTGGTCAAGGATGGGGTACCTGTAAGTGATGAAGCTATTCTTGTAGTCGAGGTGGAAGAAGGAACTCCTGAGGAACCTGGTTCTCTTGTTAGGCGGTCCTCAAAAAGGGCAGAGCATGGTTCAAAGAAGAAAGGTTCAACATCTAAGTCCAAGATGGAGGAGGTAGTGAGTGATGAGTATATACTAGTCAAGTCCAAAGGAAAAAGAAAAGTCAGTGGAGAAAAGCTTGGGAAACGCAAGTCTGAAACCGTTGAAGAACCTAGTTCTAGAAAGAAAGTGAGATATGAGGCCTGCCTTCACTCTGAGTGCCTAAGGCATCAAAAAGTTCTGATGTGTCGTACGTTTGACCCAACAATCTTTGAGATGGCCGGAATGCGCCAAATTCTGGAAATGGTCGAGTTTCAACAATGGGTACATCTATTTTACATTGATGCACCTAAAGTGTATGAGAAGTAGGTACAAAGTTTCTTCGCTAGTCTTTTTCTAGTTGATACTGACCATGTGTGTGTTTTGGTCAATCTCCAGAACAGTGCAGCTAAGGAAATTTGTCGATTGAAGGCCAGGAATGCTATCCTGAAAGGTTAGAAAGCCCGAGTGGTTCTAATGTCGAATGATGAAATGGTTCATTTGACACAGGAAAATGCTAATCTTAGGGCGCAAGTTGAGAACCCGAAGGCTAAACTACTCAACGATCAAAAGTCGGGCAACGCCCGAATAGACCTTGTTCTCCAGACACTTGCCGCAGCTACCAAGAAGCCTTTTCCTCCTAGTGCCCCCTAAGAACCCCTTCAGTAACCAGTTATCAGGATTTTTTTTTTATTGATGTTTGGTGGATTGTTTTTGTATTTTTTTTATGGTTACAATGTACTACTGCTGCTCCTATGAACAAGTCCAATGTTGCCTCTTCCTTTTCAAAGGGCAGAGGCATATTAAATCATTATTAATATGAATCCTTTTTATTATGCCTAGTACTATCTCTCTGTGTTCTATTCTCTATCATGAATGTGTGCACGTATGTGGCATGAGTTAGCTTAGCTTGACTTCTTTGTTTGTTATTATTTTTAATGATGCCAAAAGGGGGGAAAATATACTGGTTCATATATTCTTTTGCACTGGTTCTTATATTAGAATGCTCTGTAAGATAAGGCATAGTCTCACGGGGAATTCTTTTCACTGCCCCAACTCCTACTTATAATTGTTAAGTTTGCCTTCATCAAAAAGGGGGAAATTGATAGATCTTAAATACTCTTGGCTAATATTTTGATGATTTAACAAACTTACTGTTAAGAACCAGATAGGGAACCTGACCTACTTGGATTGTTGCAACCTTTAATGAACTTTAGCTAAAGGCGAACGGATACAGCTTCAGGAGCTAGGAACCAACACAAGGACCTGATGCTCTTGTGGTTTCCTCATAGCAGTACAAAGTCATTTGGACACGGATGGAAATAAAGTGACTGACGGCACTGTTTCTGCCGCACTACACTACACTATCAGCCCACTCATTCTCTAACCAAACAAAGTGCTCACATCATTTCAAGTGATGTGATCAAGATGTACCCAATGAACTTTGTACAAAAACATCACCGGAAGGTTTCTGTTTCTTAATCAAGCATCTCGAAAAATAAGTAGAGAAATCAATCCTCGCAAGATTGAAGAACAAGGTTGAACGCTAATATGGACCAGTTCCTAAAAGATAGATTGGTGTTTTCCTAGTTTAGTTGTAACCTTGTTATTGTACTTACTGTATCTCCTAAACAGCTTATCTAGAAGCACTCTGATTAGGAATCCTCTTGTAAATCCATAAACTTCTTTGAGTTTATGTTGTGACTAGACTTAGTCATAAGGAAAAGTCTTTGTAATCGTAGGGTTACAAAGTGGCTTGTGGTGATAGCATCACAAGTTAGAAAAAGCCTTTGTAACTAGGATAGTCACAAAGTGGATTGTGGTAAAGGTACCACAAGTTAGTTGAGCAAATTCTTTGCAATAAGAAGTATTGTAAAGTATCTTGTAATATGTATATTACAAGTTAGTGAAGTTAAAAGCCTACAGGTGTAGGTCGTGGTTTTTTTATCCCCTTGTGTGGTATTTTTACACGTAAAAATTCCTTGCCTCATTTACTTACTGTTTCATTAATATTAAGTGCCTTCGGGAGAATCTTATAAAGGACCAAGTACTCTGCAATTTAGTGGACGCATACAAACTAACATGCATAATAGCAACTAAAAAGAAGGGCACGTAAGAAGGCAGTGGACACCGAGAACTAGTACTATAAAATATAAATATATGTATGTCGTACTCCTCTCTGTAGCAGATTGAACGGAAAAAAAAACCCTACAAGCTCCTCTCTGTATTCTTTCTATTCTTCTCCTTGCTCAGAGATGTTTAAAGGCAACAAGAAAATCGCAACTGTTGAAATGGAGATGACAGAAATGCGTTCGCTAATCGAGAGGTTGTTCGGAAAATTGAATGCCAGACTAGACAAGCTTGATCAAACGATTCAAGAGATGAAGGAATCGCTTCAGGTACAATACAAAACTCTAGGGGGTAACACTACTCATATCACTAGATTTTCCAAAAAAAAAATCTTGATGTGAAATCTTAGCTCTATTATTAGGGCAGCTCAGTAAAAGCGGTGGCATAGAGTCAAAGTTTAATTGTATTGGGAAAAAAGTTGAATTTATATTGAAAATAACGTGGCATGACACGTGGACTGGTCAAATGGTCAAAGTGTAACAATTGAGAAAAAGGCACGGGAGATGACAGATATGGGAAGAGGAAGTTAAACAGGCACGAGAAGCAGTTTAGACA
>MU758414.1:0-20024 GCA_026770625.1 Nicotiana glauca
GTGGGTTATTCCCCGTGAGCAGATTAGCGGTCGCATGGTTGGCGAAGCTTCTGCAAAGAATTATATTGGTTGTTCTACAAAGAGATCGGTCGTGCGAATGTGGTTAATGATTCAGAATATGAAAGATGGGGATTTACATGAAGATTCTGAGAAATTTTAATAGCTTATGGCGCGAGGTTATATCAATAAGAGGTAAAAAGGTCGGGCGAACTCAAGAATGGTGAAATGATGGCTTCAAGCTAAGTGGGAGAGTCCCACCGCTTATGATTGGGCTGTATGATTAACTACTTGCATGATTTATGGTTATTAGCATATTGATGGATTAATTCAGCTATGAGAAAAGATCATAAGTAGTAAATTGAGCGGAGGAATTATTAAGGATATGCTATGGTTAGCTTTATGGGCTCATGTTCGAACTTGGGAAAAGATTTAGAATTTATGCCTTGTATAGAAGCGGGTTTAAAGGGGAGTGGTTCTGCCAGGTACTTCGTTGAGAGGGTATTAAAGTGCTAGAAGATTCATGGAGTTGATTATATTCGGGACCACGTCAGAACGGGTGGCTCTCAGCAACGGTCCTAGTGAATTCAAGAGGTAAAATGTGGTGCCTAATGATGTCGAGCTTGTAGGTACAATTAAGAATCAAGCTTTGTAGCAGTTTATGAGAAGAGGCACAGAATGTTCCGGGATGTTTGGCTTGTGGTGTAGCATTTGGGTGTTATGAAATAGTTCGTGGGAATTGAGACAGCCTGGTCTCGTGATTCAAGGACACTCGGGGTGAGTGTATATGGAGTATGTTATGTGTTGAATGGAGTTAGTCTTATTTTTTAGGCAAGCAAGGAGGAATTGGAAGAAGGTAAATTGATTAGCCATAGTTGAATTGGCATATTGGGGCCAGTGATCAGTTCGGTCCGCGAGATCAAGTTATGTGTATGATTTGTGGAGGTACGTGTGAGGCCTGTCGACCGCCATGATTGATGATTTATCAGGGGCATTCTTCTATTATGACTTGATAAGTGGAAGAGGATTCCAGAAGGGCTATGGTGGCTTGGACCACTACTTGCAGATTTGCATATTCTACGGTTATGGGAAATTACCTGTGTATTGCTATGATTCTCCTGAAGTGAATTAAGTGCAAGGTTCTTATATGATGAAATGTGAAAATATTAACGAATTCGGAGTTATGATGAAAATCGTGTCCTATCGTATATCGGCACGTTGGGTGCGGTGAGAGGTATGGAAATGTGAAGTGAGGATCAAGGTTGCAGTGCGGTGGTGACAAGGATGTCACGGGCTCGGATGAGCAAGGAAGGGGTTGAATGATTAGAGTAAATTGGTATTGTCCTCCACGTCACGTGAGATCGATATGTTGTGGAAGAGGTTTTGCATCCTCGTTAAGGATTCTGGATCGCTTTTCAGCGTTAGTGCGTCCGATGGTTTAGATGTGCGGACCCGTTATTTATTTTGGAAGATTGTGGGAGCGTGTCCCACGGGAAGATTGTATAAGTGTGACATGTAGTCACTTGATTGGCTAAAGATTTAAACCAAGTATGAGGATTGTGGTAATATCATTAATTTGAGAATTTATGCCTGGAGGGCACTTTGTATATTGGGTTATGAACTGAGGAGGTTGCTCCGGTTATTATGGTTATTCTTACGTGATATGAGGCAAAAGGGGGTTACTACGGACCTTTGAAAGGTCATTGGCCAAGTTGGTGCAATCAGAAATTGGCTTGAGATCGGTGGATTGATTTATTTGTGAACATGGCTTTATATCAGGCCAGTTGTGTTCATTTCAGCGAGCGTTCCCTATGGAGGAATAGTCGAGGTGTTATTTTGTCATCAGCTATTCCATGTAATGATGTATTGCGTCGTATGAGTTGTGAGACGGCTCTGTAAATTCAATAAAAATCTGCTTTGTATATAGAGTGTTCACTACAAATATATCATTATTTGTTTTGCTGAACTCGGCGCTAGTGACCCCTCTAGGTATAGTATAGGTTGTATCCGCTTGCAACCGTCATTAGACACCAAGATTACTCCGTATGTCTAGCTACCATCTACTGCTATATTATGTCTCACCAATGTCCACACTCAGCCAATATCATAAGATGCTGTAAGAAAGCAAGGAGCAATCGTAAAGTTGTGTGTGGATTCGAAGCGTGGAATTAACCATTATTACTTGTGTCAGGGTAGGGTTCACACCCCTGTGAGTGACCTTCTTTGGATCTTGCATGCAGGAGCAGGTGTAGAGTTCGGTTCCCAGGTTCATTTGAACCCAGTTATTTTGATGCAGAATATAAATTTATGTGCAAATATTAATTAAAAATGCAAGAAAATGCTCTAAATTCATAAGTTTAAAAATATAATAGATTCAATGCTAAAAACCTTAAAAATTGAACCCATAGAATCTAAATTCTGGATCTGTCTATTATGCCTGTGGGAATGACATACTTTGTGCACCAAGCCGCCTTTTTGCTACCGGAACAAATAGTTTGCCTTTTCTTTTACCAAAAATATTAGGATCTAGAATGACTCTTAAGAAAGTTCTATTTTAGATCCAATTCCAAACAAATCTAAAGATGCCTTAACTCATGATTAAGCTACACTTAAACAATGTTAGTACATGCACCGAAGGGTAGTTACACTACAAGAAAATAGGCCTTTAGCGAAGGGAAATTCGGTCGTTAAAAGCCTTAATCTAGTCGTTATTAGTCAATAACGACCAGAAAAAAACCGGTCATCATCGATCGTTAAAAGTCCTGACGTTAAAAGTTTATGATTGGATCTCAAGTCGGTCGTTAAAGAACCTTTAGCGACAACAAGAAATCCGATAATTGTAGCTTCTTTTAGCGACCACATTTCCCTTCATTGCTTGTAATTCTGGTCGTTTAATATTGTAATCATGACAATAAGTTCGGTCATTAAAAATTCTTTAACCTTAGCTAATTATCGATTAATCTTACACAACAATCAAAATTGAATCTTTCAAAGGTTTAGAAACACAGACACATCTGAAAAGACACAATTATATATGTTCATATAAATTTTATAGTCTATTACAAAGAACTAAAGTGTCATATTACGAGAATATACCCATCCAATTTGTATGGTAGTATGTTGCCAACTTGTTACGATCCCAGTTCACCCTCCGTGAATTATCATGACGGCACCTAGTCCCTATGACTAGGTAAGCCTAACAATGCGGAAAATAATCTAAACATGCGAAATTAAATAGATAAAGTCAATTAACTGAATAGAACAATATGTAAATGCCACTTGGCATATAAACACAACTTCAATTTATGATACACTATCCCCAAAATCCGAAAACTCATGGATCCACAAGCTAAGAAAGTACTACATCGCCCTAATCTCCAGAATGGCTAACAAGAACAGAAGTACAGAAGGACCAAATGCTAAACACAAGAATAGAAAGAGACTAATTGGTATGCGGACGCGACATATATACCTCGAAGTCGCTAGGGCAGTCTCCTCGCCTCAGGGTGATAGGACTGAATTGAAGAACCAAGATCTGCACATCAAAAACATACACATAAAGGGCATGAGTACACCACAGTGGTACTGAGTAAGTGCCAAACCTAACCTCAGTTGGGTAGTGACGAGGAAAGTCAGGGCCCTACTGAGATAAAATACAAGGTATAATCCAATAGTGTGAAAGGAGCAGTATAAGTAAGTGCGAACATCAGTAATATAGCACAGTGTGAAAAGAACAGCAACAAGTTCACAGAACAATGCAAAATACAATGTAACACTGGAGGAAAAATAATTCAGTACCAATAATACCAACTAGGGATCTCCAGGATATCGTTCTGAGTCCTATTTATATTTCATCTGTCCAGTGGATCTCCCGGAATACCGTCCCGTAGTCCAAATATCATCTGTCCAGTGGATCTCCGGGGATACCGTCCCGTACTCCAACTATCAATGTACAGGGGATCTCCCGGGAATCTAACCCGTAGTCCCAAATATAAATACCCGTACTGGGGGAATCTACCAAATGCATTCTCGTAGTTCCATATAACTGTGCAGGGGATCTCACGGGACTCGAACACGTAGTCCCAACGTAAACAAACAAGGGGGGGGGGGGCTCCATGGAATCAAACCCGTAGTCCCAATGTAAATGCGCAACAAAATCAGAGAGATGCTCAGAAAGATATCAACTTCACAATAAGGCAAACAAATAGTCTAGCCTAGCCTGCTGCACAGAATCGAAGTAAGGCATGTTGAGCAAGTAAGTCAACTAAGTCAATTAGACATTCTTCCCTAGATTAACAATAGGCTTAAATTCCAAGTAGTGCAAACAAGAAAGGAAAAATACAATTTAAGGTTATTTTAATGAAAATAGATTTTCAACAATTAGCACAAGTACGGTCTCGTCACCTCACCTACAGTGCATTTCACTTACCACAATATAAATCCTAAGGGGATAGTCCCCCACACAAGGTTAGACAAGCCACTTACCTCGAACAAGTGCAAGTCAACCCGAAACCACGTTTTTGCCACGAGTATCTGACTCCAAAAGGCCAAATCTATACAATTAAATTGCATATTGTAAATAATACTTCAAGTAATTGATTCTACAATTAAATTATATGCTAATACGTGAAATTATATAAAATGACCAAAATGCCCCTCGGCCCACATCTCGGAATCGGGTAAAATTTATATTTCCAGAAACCTCGCACTCTCACGAGTCCAACCATACCAAAATTATTCAAATCCCATAACATTTCGACTCTCGAATCCGTGATTCTATCCATGAGGGTTTTCTAATCTTTCCAACAAAATTCATGGATTAAATGCTAAAACTAGTAATAGATTCGAGTAATCTATCCAAAATTAAGTCAAGAACACTTACCCCGTTGTTCTCTCTGAAAATCTCCCAAAAATCGTCTCTCTCCGAGCTCCAAATCGTCAAAAATGGAAAATGGGTCGATGTCCCTTTTTTAGAACTTAACATTATGCCCATAAGTTTTCTTCATCGCAAATGCGGTCAATGCCTTGCGTTCGCGAAGCACAATTTGACGTTGACCATTTTTCCTTCTTCGCAAACGCGACACCCTAATAGCGAACACGAAGCTCAGCTACCTAGTGCATCACGAATGCGACTCCCCTTCTCGCGAACGCGTAGCTTAGGACCACACCCATTCGCGAACGCGGGACATCCTTCGAGAACGCGAAGGCCAAATCTTCAGCTCCGCTTCTCAACTCTTCGTGAACGCTGAAGGTACATCGAGAACGTGAAGCACAACAGTCTAGTGCATTGCGAATGCGGAGGCCCTCTCGCATATGCGAAGGCCAGACTTGCCCCCAGCCCCAGCTCCTCTTCGCGAACGCGAGGGCTCACACGCGAACGCAATGAAGGAAACTAGAACTGCTGCTGCAACATTTTTCTGCAATTTCCTAAGTCCCAAAAATGACCTGTTGAGCATCTGAAACACACCCGAGGCCCCCGGGACCTCAACCAAACATGCCAACCAATCCTAAAACATCATTCAAACTCGTACCAATCTTCAAAATACTTCAAACAACATCAAAACACCTATTTTCATCGAATTCAAGCCTAAGAATTCTAAAAACTCTAAATATATGTTTTCGATCAAAAAGTCTATCAAAACTCGTCCGATTGATCTAAAATTTTGCACATACATCCTAATTGACTTAACAGAGCTACTCTAACTTCCAAAATTTCATTCCGGCCCTCGGATCAAAATCTCGCTATCAGAACAAAAACTTTAAAAGTTCAACTTTCAGCATTTCAAGCCTAAATTAGCTACGGACCTCCAAAACACAATCTGTTCACACACCTAAGCCCGAAATCACCTAACGGAGCTAACGGAACCATTGGATTTCCATTCCGAGACCGTCTTCACAGTGTTCCGACTTTGGTTAAATTTCTAAGGCTTAAGTTCCCAATTAGGGACTAAGTGTCCCAAAAACTCTCTGAAATTCAAAACTGAGCATCCCGACAATTAAAATAGCAAAAATAAACTTGGGGAAAATAGTTAATAGGGGATCGGGGTATAAATTCCAAAAACAACCGGCCGGGTCATTACATCTTCCTACACTTAGACATTCATTCGTCCTCGAACGAGCATAAAGACATACCTGGAGTAGTGAAAAGGTAAGGGTAGCGGCTGCGCATATCCTGCCTCCTCAACCGGCTTGCCTCGCCACTGAACCTACACTGATGCAATGTTCTTTGACCTCAGCTTTCTAACCTGCCCGTCCAATCTTGCTACTGGCTCCTCAATAGAGGATAGATCCTTGTCCAGCTGGACTGAACTGAAGTCCCACACGTGTGACGGGTCACCGTGATACTTCTGGAGAATCGAAACATGAAATACCAGATGAACCCCTGCCAAGCTGGGAGGTAAGGCAAGTTCATAAGCAACCTCCCCAACTCGCCTCAATATCTCAAAAGGACCAATAAACCTCGGACTTATCTTCCCTTTTTCCCCAAATCTCATAAAGCCTTTCATAGGCGATACCCGAAGCAGAACCCGCTCTTCAACCATATAGGAGACATCGCGAACCTTTCGGTCTGCATAACTCGTCTATCTAGATTGGGCTGTACGGATCCTATCCTAAATCATCTTAACCTTCTCTAAAGCATCCTGAACCAAATCTGTACCTAGTAATGTAGCCTCACCTAGCTTGAACCAGCCCATTGGAGATCTACACCGCCTACCATACAAAGCCTCATACGGTGCCATCTAAATGCTAGACTGATAACTGTTGTTGTAAGCAAACTCCGCCAATGGCAAGAACTGATCCCAAGAACCCCCAAACTCCATCACACATGCACGGAGCATATCTTCAAAAATCTGAATAGTGCGCTCGGACTGTCCGTCCGTCTGAGGGTGAAATGTTGTACTCAACTCTACCCGAGTACTTAACTCATGCTGAAAGGCCCTCTAGAACTGCGACGTGAACTAAGTGCCTCTATCCGATATGATGGAAACTGGAATACCATGTTGACGAACAATCTCCCGGATGTAAATCTCCGCCAACTGCTCCGAAGAATAAGTAGTACACACAGGGATGAAATGAGCAAACTTGGTCAGCGGGTCCACAATAACCCAAATGGCATCGAACTTCTTCAAAGTCCGTGGGAGCCCAGATACGAAATCCATGGTGATCTTCTCCCAATTCCACTGTGGAATCTCTATCCGCTGAAGCAATCTACCCGGTCTCTGGTGCTCATACTTCACCTGCTGACAATTAAGGCACCGATCTATAAACCCAACTATATCTTTCTTCATCTGCCTCCACCAGTAATGCTGTCTCAAATCTTGGTACATCTTCTTGGCACTTGGATGAACGAAATACCATGAGTTGTGGGCCTCCTTTAGAATCAGTTACCAAAGCCTATATACATTGGTCACAAAAACCCGACCCTGCTTCCTTAATACCCCATCTTTGCCAATGGTCACATCTCTGACATTGTCATGCTGGACCTTATCCTTAAGGACAAGCAAATGAGGGTCATCATATTGTTGTTCCCTGATATGATCAAATAAGGAAGACTGTGAAACCACACAAGCTAGAACCTAACTTTGCACCGAAAGATCCAATCTCACAAACTGGTTGGCTAAGGCCTAAACATCCATCGCCATAAGCCTCTCCGATGCTGGTAAATAAGCCAAACTCCCTAAACTCTCTGCCCGGCGACTCAAGGCATCGGCCACCATATTGGCCTTGCCTGGGTGATACAAAATGGTAATATCGTAGTTCTTCAGCAACTCTAACCACCTCCTCTGGCGCAAATTAATATCTTTCTGCTTAAACAGATGCTGCAAGCTACGTTGGTCGGTATAAATCTCATATGGAACACCGTATAGGTAATGGCGCCCGATCTTCAGGGCATGAACAATGGCAGATAGCTCAAGATCATGGACAGGGTAGTTCTTCTTATGAATCTTCAACTGTCTGGACGTGTAGGCAATCACTCTACCATCCTGCATTAGCACCGCCCCGAGGCCAACCCTCGAAGAATCACAATAGACCGTATAAGACCCCGAACCTGTAAGCAATATAAATACTAGGGACGTAGTCAAAGCCGTCTTGAGCTTCTGAAAGCTAGCCTCACACTCTTTCATCCACTGGAAAGGAGTACCCTTCTGGGTCAGTCTGGTCATAGGGGATGCAATTGATGAAAACCCATCCATTAAACACCGGTAATAACCCGCCAAGCCAAGGAAACTGCAGATCTCTGTAGCTGAAGATGGTCTAGGACAACTCTGCACTGCCTTTATTTTCCTCAGATCCACCCGAATACCCTCACTCGATACCACATGGGCTAGGAATGCCACGGAATACAACCAGAACTCACATTTTGAAAACTTTGCATATAATTTCTTTTCTATCAGAGTCTGAAGTATTGTTCTCAGGTGCTGCTCATGATCTTCCCGACTCTGGGAATATACAAGAATGTCATCAATAAAGACAATGACAAAAGAGTCAAGATATGGTCGAAATACAATGTGCATCAAATGCATAAATGCTGCTGGGGCATTGGTCAGCCCAAATGACATAACAAGAAACTCATAATGGCCATACCGAGTCTTGAAAGCATTCTTCAAGATGTTTGGTTCCCGAATCTTCAACTGATGGTAACCTGAGCGTAAATCAATCTTAAAAAACACCCATGCGCCCTGGAGCTAGTCAAATAGATCATCAATACGGGGCAAAGGATAACGGTTCTTCACTATAGCCTTGTTCAACTGTCGATAATCAATACACATAGGCATAGAACCATCCTTTTTCTTCACAAATAAAATAGGAGCACCCCAAGGCAATACACTGGGTCTAATAAAACCCTTATCAAGTAATTCCTGTAACTGATCCTTCAATTCCTTCAACTCAGGTGGAGAAATATGATACGGAGGGAGAGAAATGGGCTGAGTGCCCAGCAACAAATCAATGCCAAAATCAATATCTCTATCAGGCGGGATGCATGGAAGATCAGCTGGAAGCACATCGAAAAAGTCTCATACTACTGGTACTGAATCAACTGAAGGGGTATCAATACTGACATCTCTCACATAAGCTAGATATATGTCACACCCCTTCTCAACCATACATTGAGCTTTAAGGAAAGAAATAAATGTACTGGGAGTGTGATCTAAAGCACCCCTCCACTCAACATGCGGTACACCTGGCATAGCAAGCGTTATAATTTTGGCATGACAATCAAGAATAGCATAATGGGTCGACAACCAGTCCATGCCCGAGATAATATCAAATTCCACCATGCTGAGTAATAATAAATCGGCTCTAGGCTCAAAACCACTAAGAGCAACCAAACATGTCTGATAAATGCGGTCCACAACAAGAGGATCTCCCACAGGAGTAGAAACATAAACAGGGGAACTTAAAGAATCCCGAGATACACCCAAATACAGAGCAAAATAAGAAGACACATAAGAAGAGGTGGAGCATGGGTCGAATAGAACTGATGCATCTCTGTGATAAACCGGTGTAATACCTGTGGTAACAGAATCAAAGGCAACAACCTCGGTACGGGCAAGAATGGAATAGTGTCGGGTCTGGCCTCCCCTTCTAGGTCGGCCTCTATCCCAAGCTGGCTAATCAGGTAGGGTAGCAACTGGAGCTGTAATCATAGCCAGAGAACTCTGTGGGGCACGATGTGGCTGAGAAGTCTGTGAAGGTGCACCCTTCCCAAGCATGGGACAATCCCTCACTATACGGCGCGTGCTACCACACTCAAAACAAGTTTTAGAAGGACGTGGTGGTTGTGACTTGCTTGGGTCAGATCTAAAGGACTGACCTCTAGAAGCATCCCGCGCACAAGGTGCCCTAGAAATCGGATGTGCATAATATGGATCCTGAGGTCTAGGAGGAGCTGGAGTATCGCTGGCTGCTGGAAGAGCTGAATGAACAGTGCGACTCCTATAACCTTACCATGACGACCTGCAGCTGCAGAGTAATGGCCCGACTCTCAAGACCTCTTGGCCTCCCTTTCCTCCCTCTCCCTAGCATGTATACCCTCGATCCTCCTAGCAATACTCACGACCTGTTGATAAGGAATATCCATCTCTAACTCACGAGCCATGCTAGACCTAATGCTGGGAATAAGGCCCTCAATGAACCGACAAACCCTCTCATGATTAGTAGAAACCAAAGTCGGTGCATGCCTAGCCAAGCTAGTATAACGGACAGCATACTCTGAGACAGTCATAGCGCACCCTGCCACAAATGCTCAAACTCGTCTCTGAGGAACAAACCCTTTCAGAAATAAATCTAAAAACCTGCTCCAAGTCAGCGAAGCAGCCTCTTCCGGACTGTCTAACTCATAGGTATTCCACCACTCATAGGTGACTCCTCGAAGCTGGAAAATAGTGAATGAAACCCCGCTCGATCCTGATATACCCATAGTACGGAGAATACGGTAACATTCCTCCAGATATCCCAAGGCATTTTCTGATGCTAATATACTGAGTACCGGAGGATCATACTTGAACCTCTCGAGTCTCCGCTGTTCAGCCTCTGAAGTCACTCCACTATCCTCGGGATGTCCTGGGGATACAAGCTGCACAGGAATAATATCTGGGACCTGGTCAACATGCACTCACTGCTCAGGAGTGCGGGTGACAGGAGTCTGTGTTCCTCCCCTAACTTAGGAAGTGGCTGCAGCAAGGGGCAGTAACCCTGCCTGAGCCAAAGTGGTGTATATACTCATGAACTGTGCTGGAGTCTCCTGAAGTGCAGGCGTGGTAGTAGCAATAGGTGTGTCAAGTGCTTGAACTCCGACTGGCAGTAATGGTGGCTCCTCGGCAGTAGCTCGCACGGGTGCTCTGGTAGTACCATGTGTGCGTCGTCGACCTTTACCCCGGCCCCGACCTCTGACGACTGCAGTAGGGGGCATGGGTGCCTGATCTTCTCGAGTAGCACGTGTACTCACCATCTCTGAGAGGATAAAAGACAAAAGTTTATAATTGTTCTATCAAAAATCTCGCACGATATGGAATTCAATGAAGTGAATTTTTTCTAACAGTTACATAGACTCTCGTAGATAAGTACAGACGTCTCCGTACTGATCAGCGAGACTCTAATAAACCGGCTTGTGATCCATGACTACTATGAACCTAGAGCTTTGATACCAACTTGTCACGACCCCAGTTCGCCCTCCGTGAACTATCGTGACGGCACCTTGTCCTTATGACTAGGTAAGCCTAACAATGCGGAAAATAATCTAAACATGCGGAATTAAATAGACAATGTCAATTAACTGAATAGAACAATATGTAAATGCCACTTGGCATGTAAACACAACTTCAAATTCTGATACACTATCCCCAAAACCCGGAAACTCATGGATCCACAAGCTAAGAAAGTACTACATAGCTATAATCTCCAGAATGTCTAACAAGAATAGATGTACAAAAGGACCAAATGCTAAACACAAGAATAGAAAAAGACTCCTTAGTCTGCGAACACGGCAGATATACCTCGAAGTCGCAAGAGCAGTAGCCTTACCTCAGGGGTGATAGGACTGAATAGAAGAACCTGGATCTGCACATGAAAAACATGAACGGAAAGGGCATGAGTACACCACAGCAGTACTCAGTAAGTTCCAAACCTAACCTCGGTTGGGTAGTGACGAGGAAAGTCAGGGCCCTACTGAGATAAAATACAAGGTATAATCCAATATTGTGAAAGGAGCAGTATAAGTAAGTGCGAACATCAGTAATATAGCACAGTGTAAAAAGAATAACAACAATTTCACAGAACAATGCAAATATAATGTAACACTGGAGGAAAAACAATTCAGTACCAATAATACCAACCGGGGATCTCGAGGATACCGTCATGAGTCCCATTTATATTTTATCTGTCCAGTGGATCTCCCGGGATACAATCCCGTAGTCCAACTATCATCTGTATAGTGGATCTCCCGGGATACCGTCCCGTAATCCAGCTATCAATGTACAGGGGATCTCCCGGGAATATAACCCGTGGTCCTAAATATAAACACCAAGTACTAGGGGAATCTACCAGGTGAATTTCCGTAGTTACATATAATTGTGCAGGGGGATCTCCCGGGAATCGAACCCGTAGTCCCAAATTAAACAAACAAGGGGGGAGCTCTCTAGAATTAAACCTGTAGTCCCAATGTAAATGCGCAACAAAATCAGAGAGATGCTCAGAAAGATATCAACTTCACAATAAGGCAAACAAATAGTCTAGCCTAGCCTGCTGCACAGAATCCAAATAAGGCATGTTGAGCAAGTAAGTCAATTAGACATGCTTCCCAAGATTAACAACAGACTTAAATTCCAAGTAGTACAAACAAGAAAGGAAAAATACAATTTAAGGTTATTTTAATGAAAATAGGATTTTTAACAATTAGCACAATTACGCGCTCGTCACCTCACGTACAGGGCATTTCAGTTACCACAATATAAATACTAAGGGGAGAGTCCCGCACACAAGGTTAGACAAGTCACTTACCTCGAACAAGTGTAAGTCAGCCCAAAGCCATGCTTTTGCCACGAATATCCGACTCTAAATGGCCCGAATCTATTCAATTAAATTGCATATTGTAAATAATACTTCAAGTAATTGTTTCTACAATTAAATTCTATGCTAATACATAAAATTATGTAAAATGACCAAAATAACCCTCGGGCCCACTTCTTGGAATCGGGTAAAATTTATATTTCCAGAAACCTCGCACTCTCACGAGCCCTACCATACCAAAATTATCCAAATTCTATAATATTTCGACCCTCAAATCTGTGATTCTATCCAGGAGGGTTTTTCTAAACTTTTCCAACAAAATTCATGGATTAAATGCTAAAGCTAGTAATAGATTCGAGTAATCTATCCAAAATTAAGTCAAGAACACTTACCCCGTTGTTCTCTCTGAAAATATCCCAAAAATCGCCTCTCCCTGAGCTCCAAATCGTCAAAAATAGAAAATGGGTCGAAGTCCCATTTTCAGAACATGACATTCCGCCCAGAAGTTTTCTTCATCGCGAATGCGGTCAATGCCTCGCGTTCGCGAAGCACTATTTGACCTTGACCATTTTTCCTTCTTCGCGAAAGCGACTCCCTGATCGCGAACGCGAAGATCAGCTACCCAGTGCATTGCGAACGCGACTCCCCTTCTCGTGAACGCGTAGCTTAGGACCGCACCCATTCGCGAACGCGGGACTCCTTCGCGAACGCGAAGGCCAAATCTTCAGCTCCGCTTCTCAAGTCTTCACGAACGCGGAAGGCACATCGCGAATGCGAAGCACAACAGTCCAGTGCATCGCGAATGTGGAGGCCCTCTCGCGAATGCGGAGGCCCTCTCGCGAACGCGGAGGCCAGACTTACCCCCAGCCCCAGCTCCTATTCGCGAACGCGCGGGCCCATACGCGAAGAAGGAAACCACAACTGCTGCTGCAACATTTTTTTGTAATTTCCTAAGTTCCAAAAATGACCCGTTGAGCATCCGAAACACACCCAAGGCCTCCGAGACCTCAACCAAAACATGACAACCAATTCTAAAGCATCATTCAAACTCGTACCAATCTTCAAAATACTTCAAACAACATCAAAACACCTATTTTTCATCGAATTCAAGCCTAAGAATTCTAAAAACTTTAAATATACGTTTTCTATCAAAAAGTCTATCAAAACTCGTCCGATTGATCTAAAAAATTAACAAGGAGAAAAAAATAAGCAAATGAAATAAAGTAAAAAAGCAAGGAGATAGTAGTAGATTACTACATTGGTAGTGAACCTGGAAAGATGTGATCGATAAATAGTGTAGAGGCTTCAATAGTTAATCATTTTAATTTCAAACATTTTTGTCACTCTGATATTTTCATATAATAAAATTGAAGAATGAAAATTACATATCAAAATAAATAAGTCAACTACAACAGGATATGTTAACATTTCAGTTGTCAGATACTGCAATTACATCAAATAAGTTTACTACAGGACTCGCTATAAACATGAAAAATGACAAATTGAAACAAAAGGTTTAAAAGAATTTCAAAAAACTCTTCCACAATCGTTAAGAAAGGCAAAAATAAGAATAATCACGTCGGTACAACAAAACATGGAGCACAAACTTTAATATTATTACTGAAGTAATTTAAAGTGGAGTCGAATAACGGATGGCATAATATCATTTTAAATGATTAGATCAATTGAACACTACTAGAAATTACTGCTATGGCAACCCTTCAAAAACCATTGCAATAGATACGCTAATCGTCCCTGTAGGGCTATTGGGACGGATTTTGAAGCGTTCCGGGATTCAGCGTTACAATAGGTCTATTGGAACGGTTATTTGCAATGGTTTCAAAACTGTCGCCATATATAGGGATATTGTAACGGTTTGGGCTGGTACTATTGTTCTACCTATAGGAACAGTTTTTGTTTCTGTTGGGACGGTTTTAAACCGTTCTGGTATAATAATACAACCGATTTTATAAGTTTATTGCAACGGTTTTCATGATATATTGCAATAATTTTTGTGATATATTGGAACAATTATTAGTATCCTATTGCAACGTACATTATTACATGTTGTAACAGTTATTAGGTGTTGCTCTTATTATTTGCTAGGTCTATTGGAACGATTATATTATCTATTGCAACAATTCACAATTGTAATTTTTGATATTTATGAAAGCAAAATGAGGAATATTTTCCTATTCAATGAAATTTTTTACACCATAACATATATTAACTACGAAATAAAATTAAAATATCCAACTAGCATTGTTCATATACAAAAGAAAAAAAATGAATATGTTGTTCGATGAGTTTGCATACAAAAGCTTCTATACTAAAATATCCTTAAACATAATAGAAAGTCTAACAACGATCAACAACACTCAAGTAAGGTCTTCGTCACTGCTTTCATTCGCAGTTGCTGCACCTACAAAAGATAATGAGAAATTAAATAAAATTTTTAGGATAATTGAATCACAAAGTAATTGAATGACCAATTTGATAACTCAAAAATTATCAAACTCTCTAAATTCTTAAACTTTTCAGCGGAGTTTTCTTTGTAAATATGACTATCCCAAAATTTTCAACATGCTCAAAATATCATTTGTAAATACCACTATCCCAAATTTTTCAACCTGCTCAAAATATGATACAATTTTCATGCAAAACCTAAGATTCATCCACATATCACAAGATAAGTAGTTGTACTTTAAGCAACACATAACAAACTAGAATCCCCAACAGACAAACCAAATCAAACAACTCTCCAGCCTTTCTTTTTAAGCAAGACAGATTTGCCTTAACATCTTCTAACATTATTACATCACAAAACAATATCACCAAAAAAATATTAAGTCTGACAGCTATGGAACAATCCAAGAAAGTTCCAAGAAGCTACCATGTAAAATAATCCAATACTCAATACTCCAGCTTCAGACTACATTTGATATGATCTTTTGATCCTACTCTATCACAACTACCGCTGCATTCAATGGAAGTATTTTAGTCATAAAACACTAATGCTATCAACTTACCATACTAATTCACTGGAAGCATTTCAGTCATAAAACACTAATGCAATCTATAGCTTCTACATCACATGAAGGATGTATTTTATTTGATAACAATGTATGGTACTGGAGATCACACAAATATCTGGTCGAATGAACATGGCATACACAAGAGAAAAGTGCCTAGACTTATGGTAGAAGTCCTTTATTGCTGGGGCTCGTGGCATTCAAAAAGGGGGGGGGGTGAATTACAGCATTATCGTCTAAAATTTGGATGTAGTTCACCAGTAAAACTAGACAACAACACACCACTGTAAATTTGCAAGGCACTGCAATCTTTGAGCATGAAGTGCACCAACAGATGGTAAGAATTAGGCATGGACATCAACTGCAAATTTCAAGCACTCCACTCCAGCAAGAAATTGCAACAAATTCAATTAATGAAATAATGTTGTCAAATTCTATACAGCAATATGAGGCTTTTCAAAAGCAGGCTCTCACCATAACATTGATTTCTTGCAGTGGAGGGGGGAAGAAAAGTACTACAACTTTTGGCGATGATACTCATGCAATACTCTTTGGTCATATCTCAAACATTGAGCTATCAATCCAAGGAAAGGATGACAATGATTAAGCCCAGTTGGTGGTATGCAAAGCAGTGGTTTTCTCGTAAAATGATGGGCAAAATGGATGAATTCTGGAGTACATTTTTAGTGCAACAATCTTTCACAACATCACAGGTGGTACATGGTCAAGAGTACACAATAATAAGCAAGTGGACACTATACGACTATAGGTACACATGCAGTAGATTTGAACACACCACAACAGCCACCTCGATGCATTGCTACTTTCATTGTCGTGGAAGTTAGAGATGAGGACAAACCTAAAGGATCAATGCACCAAAGATAAATCCGATGATGAATCCCTAATTATTCCTCCTTTCTCCCCAAGAATTAGATGATCCGAAAAATTCTTCCTCACTACTTCAAGGATAGCAACTTCACTACTTTTATATGTGCTACAATTAGTTTAAACAAACACATTAACCACTGCGACAACATGATGACAATTTTTCTGTAAAGAAATAAAATGAATATTACAACTTAAGGAGCAATTAAAAGTTAGCTCATATAAGATCATCAAATTGTTAAAGCATAAGGTCAACCAATAAAGTGAGGCCGTAAACATTCACTAACAAGAAAATATCATATTTTAGTGTTAATTCAAGCAATGGTCTTAAGAGAAAGGGTCACTGTATTTCTAGCGAGAAAGAAAAGGAGCAGTTAACAACGATCACATAATGTCGGAAAGGAAAGTCAGAGAATATTTAGGACAGTCTAATAAAGAACTAAATCATTTCAATGGAAACATAAAAAATTAAAAGGAAAGAAAATGTTCTTCGTGACAAAACTAGACATAGTGACAATGATAAAAGTAGATTCACTAATTACCGTGAATCATACAAGGCTCAGTGTTGTCACCAAAAACTAGAAAACAACACTGTAACAAGAATGGAAAATTTCTCAGATAAACCTTTGACAACCTTATAAATCAATCTGACACATCAGAGTAGAAGAAAAAGAAACAGAAGTAATATGTCAGTTCTGGTACAAACAAATAACCACCAGCAAAAGTAATACAAGGTCTTACTCGGTCACAAGGTCAGTGAGCCCTTTATAGGTAACATTCCGAGGCTTATTCACAGCATCCATTACAACCTAAAATGAAATTGAAATAATGAGAAACAAGTCTTAGAATAGGAGCCGGAAAGATTATTTAAAGGCTAGATACAGATGGGAGATAGAAGTAGTGAAAGAAAAAATTGCAGGATCCATTGTTTTGTCTCCATAGAATCTCAATGCACAAGAAGAGAGGACAGAGGTATACCTCAGAGAGCACAAGCAATATGATTGCTGAGGCCAGAATAGAGTAGGTAGAAAGTTAATGAACCAGCAACTAGTAGATTATGTAAACACCAAATATTTATATGGCATCCTAAAATGCTTTAGATTGAGGAAGTGAATACAGGATGGAGATAGAGAGAAGGCAGGAACCGAAAACTATATCAAGTCATTTTAACATTGAAAAGAAAAAAAATTACAGATGCTAAAAAATTTAAGTAGAAAAAGAACATTATGGACTATGAGAGAGCTTAGATTACAAGTAAAGCTACATATTTCAAAGAACGACAATAGAACTACCAATTCTATCTGCTTATAGAAAAATACAGGGAAGTAAATTTTGTCATTTTTATCCTTTTGGAGAATATACTCCAAAGAGGGTCACAACTTGATAAAGAGCAAGTACAAAGCTGCAACACCTAGAAAGCTAAGAAAAGAAAAAGAGGTTAAATTTTTCATCTCATAAACTAAAGATACAACATGGGAATGAACAAAATTGCAGCATCTGTATACAAAAAATTAAAAATTAAGAAAAGGCCCATATAATTCATATAATGTATATCTAAATCAAATAAATAAAACCTTGAGAATGATCAACTTAATCTTTGTTGTAGACTGTAGTTCCTCAAAAGCTAACTTATCCTCTATTTTTATTGAGACAATATAGCTCTTATTATAAATTAAATTAATCGAATAAACAGGACAACACGAAAGTAGGACCGGAGTCACACCCAATTTCAACCAATAGAAAGTTAAATACAACATCGTTATGAGGTTGTCATCTTGGAGCCAGTTCCTTACGAATGAAATACCAATGTGTCTTAAACCCGTAGGTACCATCCATTTCTTTTTACATACACTACTATAAGTATTGAAATAGAAATAATCTAAAATAATGAAATCGATATGAAAAATTGAAATAACCCAAAAAAATCTTACTATTTTTCAGGAAGTAAAAAATTCATCCATTACCTCTCAATATGAGCTTCCCAAAAATCCCTACGAATTAGTTTATTTGTAACCTTCACTCGTTTCCTTTTGCACATGTACCTTTCAGTTGTTTGGTCAAATTGAATTCTTAAATTCCTAATTTCAAATCTTAGTTAAAATCTCAAAATTGTCATTAAATAAAGCAAACTACTTACATTCAATACTTCAGAATGCGTAACATCAGATTAACTAGTAATACATATAGAAAGAGAATTGTGAAACGGAGCTCCTAGATTCCCAATAACCAAAAACAAAAAACAACAAAAAGGAATAATATGGAAAAGCCAGAGAAGAAGGAGGTGGTTGTTGATGTTGTAGCTATTACAGAGTCGGAGGTTCTAATGCGGAGGTTGACGGCAAGATGGTGGCAGAGTCGGCGATTGATGGCTGCCTTTCGATGGCTGTCGTTCTGGGTGAAGTCTCTTTGGAGAGGGATGGCCTTTCGATAGCCTTTAGTTGTTTTTAATTTTATTAGGTATAGAAATTAATTAAGAAAAAAAGAAATTTATGTAAAAATAGGGGTTCTAGCGAGAGTTTTACGAAAAATTATTTTGGCCAAAATTTTAGGAGGGAAATAACAACCGTTCCCATTGCATTTTTTTCAAGATCCGTGGCAACAAATATATTTATTGGCACGGTTAGCATAAGCGTTGCAAAAAATAAACCCTATGCGAATGGTTTCTAATTAATAGCAACGGTTTTGTAGCGAAAGTGTGCTAGTATCACCCATGTAATATTGCAACTGTTAGAATCGTTCCAATAACTTATCTTTAGGAACGGTTTCTGAACCGTTACAAAAACATCCATTCCAATAGGCCCATTTTCTGGTAGAGACTACTTAATCAAATGACAAAACTAAATAGGAAACAAAGGTGCAATAGTAACTTAATACTCAGTCTCTACTAATGCATTTAACAGGCTATCGGCTAATGAGCTGGATTTGATAGTTAAAAAAACTTTGAGCCTTAGGTTGTACCTCAAATGCACCGCTAAAACTCCACTTCAGTTAATTTGTCTTGAGTCGAGGAATTAAAACGGACAATACTAGTATTGTTGGCCTATATTTAGCTATTAATCTGTTTACGTGAGCATAAATTACAACTCTTATAAAGAAGAGAATCAATATCCCAAGGAATATAGTAATAATGACAAACTCTACCTTGCTGTCATTCCAGATGAAGTAAAACAAATATTTACTGATGCTTTCATTTTAATGGAGACTCTTACCTAGAGAATAAAAGAATATAGAGTTATTGCGGCAAACACATACACAATTCAATTTTTAAAAATCTTTCTTTTCCTATTTTAAGAAAGGCATTCATATATTTTTTTTAAAAATACTGGTAACGAGGCAATTGATTACAGGATCAGATGTTATGGCATAAATAGACACATGCTATGCTATTGTGAGAATTGAGATAAAATATAAATAGGGTAATGCCAAACACAAATTAGGGCTCGAGGAGATCATCGAATACAAATAACCAACAACGGAAAAGTAAAACAACACCGAAAGAACTGTTAGATTGCCAAAATCATCGCAGGAAAATAGAGAGAACGACCTAGGGTTTTTTTTGTCTTTTTCTTTTTCCTTTATTTGGGGGGGGGGGGGGGGGGG
>MU758414.1:20883-36457 GCA_026770625.1 Nicotiana glauca
ATATATATATATATAACTTTATCGTTTCTCCAAGGCTCCTTTCTTTTAATGGATTTAATGGCTTACGAAAATCCAGCTACAACAACGAATCTAGAGATAGAGAGATAGAAGATAGATAGAGAGAGAATTCTATTTGCACCATTTTTGAGAATAACAGAACTCATTGATGCATGCAAGTCACCTCAATACAATACTATGATGTGCAAATCCAGGGTTTCAAACTCTCAGGATGTCATTTACAATAATTACTCACCTCGAACCGGCAAAATCCCCAGCTCGCGATGCCCTTGCCCCTCAACTAGACCTCCACGCACGTCGAATCTATCCAAAATCAGAGCGAATACATCACAATATGCCAATGGGACAATACCCAATCGAAAACAATCGAAAAATAGCAAAAATCTAGAAATTATCAAAACCCGAGCCCTGGGACCACTTCTCGAAAAATCAAAAAATTAACATCATCGGATTCCTCATCTCGCCACGAGTCTACATACCAAAAGCTCCAAAATCCGAGCCCAAATGCCCCTTCAAATCCCTCTTTGAAATACCAAATTTCCAAGCCCTAGCTTTACCCCCTTTGATGAATTTCCACAAATTTCTATGTTAATTCTACCATTAAATCATGTATTTAGGTCATACAACTAACCTCCAATCACACCTAGTCGAAATTCCCTACAATTGCTCCCAAGTAGCTTCCAAAATGGTGGAAAATGGGTTTGGGTTCGCGGATGAAATATTAATTTAAACCCTTCTGCCCAGACCTCATTTCCGCTTCTGCGATACCTTTACTGCTTCTGCGGACACCGTTTCTGCGGTACTTCTCCCGCTTATGTGGAATTACACTGCTGCGCTCAGGTCCGCTTCTGTGGTCCATATCCGCTTCTGCGGACGCCGCATGTGCGGACCACCATCCGCTTCTGCGGAAGTCCTCCTATGACCAAGAATTCGCACCTGCGACTCCCTCACTGCATCTGCAGAGCCGCTTCTACGGCCCTTTTTCCGCAGATGTGGAAATACCAAATATCAGCAAACCAGCTATCAACAAAATCCAAAATCCATCCCGATATCCATTCGAAATCACCCCGAGGCCCACGGGACCTCAACCAAAAGTGTCAATCCATCCTAAAACATCATGCAAACTTGCTCCAATCATCAAAACTCGACAAACAACACCAAAACTATCAAATTACATCGGATTCAAGCCTAAGTTCTTCTAAAACTTCCGAAATACACATTTGATCAAAAACCCAACCAAACGGCATCCGAATAACCTGAAATTTTGCACACACATCACAAATGACATAACAAAGCTACAGAAACTCTTTGAATTCCATTCCGACCCTCGGATGAAAATCTCACCTATCAACCGGAATTCGCCAAAAATACTAACCTCGACAATTCAAGCCTAATTCTACACCGGACCTCCAAAATCACTTCCTCTCGCACTCCTAAGTCACAAATCATCCCCCGAAACTAACTAAATCATCGGAATTCACATCCGAGCCCTCTAACTCATAGGTCAACATCTGGTTGACTTTTCCAAACTAAGCTTTCTTTAAAGAGACTAAATGTCTAATTTCCTTCTAAAATCAATCCAAACCAACTCAATCATATGAGATCTAGATAATGAAGCATAAAGAATCTGAACATGGGTGAAACGAAGTGGTAACTCATGAGACGACGGATCGGGTCGTCACATCCTCCCCAACTTAAACAAACGCTTGTGCTCGAGCTTACCCAGAGTTGTTCTAAAAGCGAACCAATTGCTATGTAACCTTACCGTGCATATACCCGAGGGTGATCCCACATCTCCCTATCTCATGTAGGACCGATAACACATTTTTTTAACTACAATTACACAATCCAGTCTAGCCTATAAATCATAGAACCACATTTCACCTTCCGAAATCATACACAAGATCAGGACCTCACATCTCTGTTCAAAATAAGCCGAACCAGCTGTAATAACTCATACCTGCAACCTCAGGTGCAATTATATGATATACCACATAACTCAAGCACATACAGCAATAACTTCCACTCACAGCAGTTGCCCACAACAACCAATTACCGATAGAAAATCCCTTATTAGCTAAACTCTCACTCCAACACTTTTATGTACTGCCAACGATAAATGAAACACGCAACAAACCATAACCATTTCTCAGATCAACCATACATGAAATAATTTCTCCTTTGGCAAATACTACATCAAATTTCTAAGTCGAAGCTCAATATTATCCTTCCAACATACTGAAATCGAATCTGCTCGTACTCATTAAAGATCCCAACGATCTCATCTAATCACACACTGCTATGGTGACATTACACATTAGTACAGAACTAAGCCACAACTCGCACAATACGCGCACCAATAAGCAACAGTCCGAACATACTCAATTAATGAAAATGAGCCAATTGAAAGAGCCGTACCTCAAGCTCTCCAGTACCACCAAAACACAAGACGAAAAACCCGTCTCCCATCATAGAGACAGAACACATGAATCTAACTCGCAATATCATACATCCGCATAACTTCGCCCCAATGCGTGACCTCATCCAGTATGAACCACTTAGGCAATAGGCCACCCCATACATAATCAAAAGTCTTATATGATGCCATAAAGTGCCGATACGCTACCGATTAAAACGCGGTACAAAAAGGAAGACAAATTTTGGAAAGAACTGCCTAACTCACGCACTAATACGTGCTCTCCTTAGAAAATAAGAAGCAAGGCATACAAAAATAGCATATAGAAAACTATGCTCAATATCACACTGTTGCGGCACACAACCCGATCCAAATAACACACTCATGGCGGCATGCCACCCGATCCACATATAACACTCACCTAAAGAGGTGTACATTGAGCTAAATTGCTCATTAATATAAAATACCGAATTTCGGTTACAAGCACGCTAAGTGCATAATACCGTCCCTGAGGGGACATATAGCGCTATAAGCTACCAAAACTCAAGCTCAACTGAGGTGTGATATACAATCTTAATCTCGAGAGCCATTTTGCTCCTAAACATCATTTCTACGCGGATCCTCAACACATAAGCATTTTCTCAAACTGTCTCACAAGTCACACGGCATAGTGTATCACTGCATAAAAAATCTGACAATGAAATAACACCCTGACTCCTCCATAAGGAGCTCATCACTGAAATGAACACGTTTGGCCTGACATAGAGCTCATATTCATATTTGAATCCATCCACAGACCTTAAGCCGATTCAGATCGCACTGAACTAGGTTAATTACCTTTCAAAGGTCCCTAACAACTCATCTTCCGCTCGTAACACATAAGAACATCCATCATAGTCGGAGAAATCATCTGTAGTCCACAACTCTATAGACTGAGTGCAGGTATATTTTTCAAATTCAATGATATTATCACAGCCTTCATACTTGGTTCAAGTCTTCAATCAATCAAGTGACTGACTGCCATACTTACATTACGAATAACTGGGTTGTACCTCTAAACCACTGACTGCACTAACGCTGAAAAGCGATCAAGAATCATTAACCAGGGTGAAAAGCCTTTTCACAAGACACCGTTCTAAGGTGACGCTGAAGACAATACAGATTTACCTTAAACATCGAGACTTCGTCCCTGCTCATCCGAGCTTATGACATCCTTGTCCATACCGAGTTGTTACCTCTATCTTCACTTCAAATTCCATACCACTCATTGCACCCAACATGCCAACATACGATAGAACACGCTCTTCATTATAGCTTCTGAACCATCATTCGATTAACACTTCATCGTATAAAACTTTCCACCTAACTCACTTCAGGAGAACCATAGCAACGCATAGGTGAATTCTCATAACCATAGAATATGCAAATCTCTAAGTAGTGGTCCAACCCACAATGACCCTTTCGGGATCCGCCTAAATGTAAAATGCCTATAACAATGGGATACTCTTGAATAACATTATTTACGACGGACGACAGGCCTCACCTGTACCGCCACAAATCACACACATAACTTGATCATTCTGAAAGAATTGATCTCTACCACTAATATGCCAACATATATTTGGCTAACCAATCCATCTTCTTTCGACTTACCCTGATTGCCCTAGGAATAATAGTAACTGCATTGAACATATAACACCATCCATCCGCACTCATCCCGAGTGGCATTGAATCATGAGACCATGCTGTCTCGCATCCCACGAACCATTTTGTATCTTCCAACTGCTACATCGCATGTCAAAACATAGTAGAACATTCTACGAATTCCAAACCATTGCTTGTACCTTCTTGATAGTGCTACATAGAAGCTCGTAATTGATACACAAAGATTAGACATCTTGACCTCTCCCAATGAAGACTCAGTTCTAATCACATGTACAAATTCAAGATAGCCAATTGTCACATGTAGAATCTCGAACATATGAGTACCATTCTCGAGAGTCATTTACTCTGTTTAACTGCATTTAGCCTGATCCAATGAACAGAACCACCCATGCCTCATTAGCACTCTGACACCGCAAGATATGACCTCGTCACAATACAAGCAAACAGCTTCCTACTCTATGCACCGAGCACTCTTTACTAACAGCAACTTAAGAAATCATGTGATTCTCACACACATACGAGGCACCGTATAACCTTTGAAAATAAAAATAAATTCCTTGACAGCCATCCTAGACCCCAATCTCTGTAAGCTATAATTGACTTACCAATGCGCCTCGAACTGGAACCAACATAGCACTTAGCAGTGCAATAAACTTAATCAATAGCAAACTCCCCAACTTGGCTCGAAGCCATAGATCAAAACGCACTTAATAAATCATACGCATGTACTCTATTGCTATATCATAGTGAGATTAACTCAAATCCCTTATAAGCTTGTGAAAACATAGATTAGTTAGAATTTAACTCTTATGCAATTCTCACCTTCACCTTCGCAATAGACACACCCACTCTCTAAGCGACTAATTTAGATTTCAACACGTGTATTTCACTTGTGATTGACATCTTCTAACAGACAGCATAGGGATCACACCACTTAAGAATACTCCGCAGGAGATAACTTACCTGCTTTGCCTCAATATAACATTTCTGTATACCTTCCACCATCATACACATTACACATTCACTTAGTCTTCCTGAGTCTGAACTCATACCGCAATATGCATCTTACTTCACTCCCAACTAGGAGTCTTGAAAAGATTCTTCACACGCCCATAACTCGGCGCTATGCATCCAATCACAATGGAGATCATACACTTAATAGTTCATCTATCATCCAACAGACCTTTCTCGTCACTTCTAAGTCATATAGATACCTCTCGCAGTACTAACATACTCATCACATGGCTACCCAACTGTCATTCCTGCTAATAGGGACAATACCGAACATATAAGTTAAAATACACAGCTCACGTAATCAGCACCTTGGTGCTCAAGCCATAGGAAAAAATCCAGCCTCAAGTCCACTAGACTGGCCCAACATCAACTCATAGAGATCACGTCTCAGCCCTCGATCAGGGAATCACAAGATATTAAGGTACGTCTGATACTGAGCGCTCATGCACGCATATAAACGTGTGAAAGGAATTTTAAGAGTTTCTTTTCAAGCTGAATCAAGAACGCACGATAAGAATTCAAGAATGTGAAGTTTTCCTAAAGGTTCTGCAGCCTCTCGAGGATAAATACAGACGTCTCTGTACTGATCCGCGAGACTCTACTAAACCTGCGCATGACTCGTGAGACCTAGTAACCTAGGCTCTGATACCAACTTGTCACGACTCAAACCCCGCACTGGTCGTAATAGCGCCTCTCGTGAAGACGAGGCAAGCCAACTAACCCAACTCGTCCTTTTTAGAATAGTTAACATTAATAAGCAGCTTTAAAATAATTAAATAACCATCATCTGTCAAAAGATCTCTTTAATAAGTGCATAATACAACCCAAACACAGCCCAAACCGGGGTTTCATAAGTCACGAGTATCTATCAGAGTATAAATACAACTACGAGACACAAAATATACAAGGCCAGAATAATGAACCCAAAAGAGAGAAAAATGGTGTTGCGAACGTAGGTAGTCACCTCTATACTCCTATAGCTTTGCCTCTCATCAGCCGGAACCCGCTACCTGTGAACAAATACATGCATCTGCACGCAAGCTGCAGGGAGTAAAGTGAGTACTCTAACTCAGTGAGTAATAAGGGTAAATAACAACTGAGTAGTAAGAAATCACGTAAAGCAAACCTTCATGCTATATAGGAGCAGTGAAAAGTTCATTGAGAGAAAGTAGTGAAGATGTAAAACCTTTAGAAATATCTTAGCTCAGTTTAAAACCTCGTTTGAAAATGAATTTTTCAATAGTTATGCAAATGAATGCAAAACAAATAGTGCAGCTAAACACAGAAGTCCGCCTCTCGAGCACCGCACTCGGCTGTCAGATAATACCAGAACATCAGGTGAATGTTGCAAGAAGAAGCACAAACAACATATAATGGCACACAAATGAAATAAGGTAAACACATCAAACATTACTAGTACCGCTGCTGCGTGGAGCCCGATCCACATACCGCTGCGGTATGCGGCCCACTCCGTTTAACGTCGACTGTGCTCACTAGGGGTGTGCAGATGCCGGGAGGGGCCCCTTACGGCCCAAGCGCAATATCAAGCCATCTCGTGGCATCAATCTAGGCCCTCGGCCTCATATCAATATCAGTATAATACTGTTGCGGTGCGCAGCCCAATCTAAAAGTATCCTCACAATACATGCCATCAGCCTTACTCAGTCAACAAAATCACATAAGCCACTCAGCCGAAAAATATTTTTAGTAATATCATTTGGAGTGTTTAACGCATATTAACTTGGTTGAGTTTTAAAATAGTGGAAAATACATGACTGAGTTTAAATATATAATTCAAATAGTGAGGAATTATCAACAATAATCCCCGAAGGGTTCAAATAGCTGGCACAAAGACCAAATATGGAAATCAGCCCAAATTATGATGATAACAAGTAATTTCTGTCAAATACACAGTAAATTCATCAATCGAGAGGGACCAAGTCACAATCCCCAACGGTGCTATACCCCACGCTCGCTATCCGGCATGCAAGTCACCTCAATACAACATATGATGTGCAAATCCGGGGTATCAAACCTTCAGGAGTTCATTTACAATCATTACTCACCTTGAACCGGCAAAATCCCTAGCTCGCGATGCCCTTTCCCCTCAGCTCGACCTCCACGTGCGTCGAATCTGTCAAAAATCATAGCGAATACATCATAATATGCCAATAGGACAATACCCAATCCAAAACAATCAAAAAATAGCAAAAGTCTAGAAATTAGCAAAACCCGAGCCCCGGGCCCACTTCTCAAAAAATAATAAAATTAACATCATCAGATTCCTCATCTCGCCACGAGTCTATACATACTAAAAGCTCCCAAATCCGAGCCCAAATGACCCTTCAAATCCCACTTTGAAATACCAAATTTCCAAGCCCTAGATTTACCGCCTTTTGATGAATTTCCACAAATTTCTATGTTAGTTCTACCATTAAATCATGTATTTAGGTCATAGAACTCACCTCCAATCGCAACTAGTCGAAATCCCCTTCAATTGCTCCTAAGTACCTCCCAAAATGCTAAAAAATGGTGGAAAATGGGTTTGGGTTCGCGGATGAAATGTTATTTTAAACCCTTCTGCCCAGACCTCATTCCTGCTTCTGCGATATCATTACCGCTTCTGTGGTCAACGTTTCTGCGATACTTCTCCCGCTTCTACGGAATTACACTGCTGCGCTCAGGTCCGCTTCTGTGGTCCATATCCGTTTCTGCGGACGCCGCATGTGTGGACCACCATCCGCTTCTGCGGTAAGTCCTCCCATGACCAATAATTAGCATTAGCAACTCCCTCACCGCATCTGCAGAGGCACTTCTGTGCCACTTTTTCCGCAGATGCGGAAATACCAGATATCAGCAAACCAGCTATAAAATAAATCCATAATCCATCCCGATGGCCATCCGAAATCACCCCAAGGCCCCCCGGACCTCAACCAAAAGTGCCAACTAATCCTAAAACATCATTCAAACTTGCTCCAATCATAAAAACTCCACAAACAACACCAAAACTATCTAATTACATCTGATTCAAGCCTAAGTTCTTGAAAAACTTCCAAAATATGCATTTGATCAAAAACCCAACCAAAGGATGTCCGAATAACCTGAAATTTTGCACACACATCACAAATGACATAAAGAAGCTATAAAAACTCTCAGAATTCCAATCCGACCCTTGGATCAAAATCTCACCTATCAACCGGAATTCGCCAAAAATACGAACCTCACCAATTCAAGCCTAATTCTACACTGGACCTCCAAAATAACTTTCGATCACACTCCTAAGTCACAAATCATTCCCCTAAACTAACTAAATCATCAGAATTCACATCCGAGCCCTCTAAATCATGGGTCAATATCCGGTTGACTTTTCCAAACTAAGCTTTTCTTAAAGAGACTAAGTGTCTCATTTCCTTCTAAAATCAATCCAAACCAACTCAATCACATGAGATATGGATAATGAAGCATAAAGAAGTTGAACATGGGAGAAACGAAGCGTTAACTCATGAGACGACGGGTCGAGTCGTCACATTATCATTCTATAGTACTCTCAAGTTCTTCTCATATTAATCTATTAACCCATTTTTCGTGGTTTAATTAGCTCGTCAATGCCCTTTGCGGATGGAATGTTGAGATGCCAGAAAATAAAACACTTATACATAACTTTGTGGTTTTCCCATTCTTCACTATTATAAATACTGGAGTTTTTCAAGTATGCTAGATTTCAATTTACTGAGTTCTAGAAATCAGAAGATGACAAAATTGTGATTTTGTTAAATAGGTAAGGCTGGATTAGTGTACTGAGTTAGCCAATGTTGTTGTTTCGTCTCACTTCTACCATTTCTGAAGTCAAAGAAGAAAGGAAAAAAGATTAGAAGGAAGATTATAAAAGCTAACTTCTATGTTTTAGAATTATGAATGATGATTAATAAAGAAAACTTTAGTTTTTTCTTAAGAATTAGTGACGGATTTAGAAATTGATAGAAGAAAACTAAGAACAAGAAAAAATATATTATTCCTTATCTTCTTCACACGTATGTCACATGTGTAAGCATATCAACATTGTGTCTCACATGATGGACCTGGTTCATCACTGAGTTCATTTTGTCAATCTTCAAAACTTTATCTGAACTCGGGCCAACAAATTCCCCCTTTTTGATGATGACAAACTCTGTGCTTTTATTGATCAGAGACCCTGTGGAACTCAGCTTAATTTTCACACTTAAATTTAACTTATCATTAAGGACCAGGTTTAATCAGGTTATAAACATCACATTTTCATAATACAAAGTAAAGCACAATGATGTTCTAAACGTCAATACCACACAAGAGGGCGGAGGGGGTGATTTGTGTGGTACCTAATTTTTGCACTACAAGAACCTGGTTCTTCTGGACGTACTTACTATAACTGTTTGCGGAATTAAAAGTGCATAAAGTACAGAACATAGAGATTTTTACGTGGAAAATACCCTGGCTCAAAAGGTAAAAAAACCACGACATACTAGTCAGTAGGATTTTCCCAAACTTCCACTAAAATCACTGAGCCAAAAACAGCATTTACAAACTCATTTAAACCTAAAGATTAAACTCTAATCCAAGTGTGGCATGTGACACTTTCAAGTTAACTCTAACTTGAATACTCAAAGTACCTAATACAATTGCTTCTATAAAAGCTGAAAGGTACACTATGAAAAGCACCTACTATAATTGAACTAGAAATAAAGAAAGACACAATGGAATTGGTTCTTCACTCTTGGTTCATGTAGCTTCAGATTTGCATACTTGAATCACACTCAAATTTCTTGCAAAATCGCCTAGCTCTTTTGCTCTCAATTTAGTTTAAATTCTGCGTATGTGAATTCGCCTGTAAAAGAGAACAATCATTATTATTTATAGAGTTAGTAATCACAGTTTGATTAAAACTCGAATTGCTGGTCCTTCATCAAATTCGAGTCCTAGAACAACTCAAATTCCAATCCTTATCCTTGATCCGGATGTAGTTCTCTTCACACAAGGAGACTTCAACTCCTTATCATATGCAACCTTTTCGATCAACTCAGAAGATATTGTTGCTGATCCTTGAGACTTATCTTCTTCAAACGTATGTCACATGTGTAAGCATATCAACACTGTGTCTCATATGATGGACCTGGTTCATAACTGAGTTCATTTTGTCAATCTTCAAAACTTCATCTGAACTTGGGCCAACAAATTCCCCATTTTTGATGATGACAAGCTCTGTGCTTTTATTGATCAGAGACTATGTGAAACTCAGCTGAATTTTCACACTTTAATTTAACTTATCATTAAGGACCAGGTTTAATCAGGTTATAAACATTACATTTGCAGAATACAAAGTAAATCACAATATCTCTTCCCCCTTTTGGCATCATCGAAAAGTTACATTTTATATGAATCCCAGATGTTAATTATTACTCATGGCCACTGAGGTAGCTGTAAGTAAAAACATGATTTAGTTAATCAATAATCAACTTCACAAAAATTTAACTATTAAGATTAGAAGTTTCACAGAACAAGAGAAAACAAAGCACATTGTCATTGATTAGGAGATATTTCTACAAACCATACCACAAAGAGAAAAACAAACATCCAACCATGAGCAAAAAAATAGAGAAAGGTCCCGAATCTAGATCACTGAAGGGGTTTCTAAACTGATTCTAGGGCTTGGAGGAACTAGAGGGTTGGGATTGAAGGAGATTGAGCATTGTTTGGAGCATCCCTTCACTCTTATCTTTTTCCATTGCTAGTTCATCTTTGAGGCCATTTCTTTCACTTTCTAGTTCAGCAATGCGAGCCTGGAGCCTAGCAATTTCTGCATCTTTTGTTCCACACTCTAGAACCAATACCCTAACTTTGCTGTTCACAGGAGTCTTCAAGGATGAACCAGGTTCAACTGGGGTTACACTTAGCAGATAGTCACAAGCCTGCAGAGTTTTGATTCCAAAGTGCTCTTTGATGGCGGCTATCTCCCACTTTTTCATTGGCACATCTAACTTGTCCAAGACAGTTGTCAATATAAACCCATAAGGTGTGGCATGAGCCTTGGAGCCATTTATCACTCTAACCAGCAGCTTGACAAAAAAAGCAGGCTAGTTAATCTGCTTTCCTGTCACTAGACACTCCACAAAGACCAGGTCCATATAATTAGCAGTGTGTTTTCTCTCCTATCTGGGCAGCAAACACTTGTTCACAACCTCAAAAAGCACCTTGTGCTCAGGCTTCATCTCACTCTTTTGAACAAACCTAGCTTCAGGCACTTCTTCAGAAGACTTGGTATCACAGAACTTTCTGGTGATTTGGAGAGCATAAGGGAGAGAATCTATACAAGGCCACCTTTGCCTAGTATAGTCATCATAGCCCTCACAGGGTATGTCTAGAATTCTGCCCAATTTAGGTGCATCAAACTGCACCTTTACTCCCCTCACCAAGCTTGTAACAACCCCATTCACCACTGTGGCATTTGCTATAAAATCTATCAGCTCTTTTCGTGCGAGCCTGCTATCCAGTTGAAGAACCATGTCCTTCCACCCCTATGCATTCAGGGCATCAACTAATCTCTTCATGCCTAGCTCCTCCAGGTCTTTCAGAATTCTTCCTTTCAATATCTTTCTCCAGCCAAAAAGGACAAATCTGTCCTGTTCCTTTTCTGATTCCTCTTCTTCTTCCTCTCCACTCCACGCTTCTTCTTCTTCTTCAGGAACTTTCACTTGTTTTCCTTTGACTGCAGACCTGATTCTTTTTGCCAGGGAGGGTTCAACAGATACAGATTCTGAAGACTTCTTGGTGGAAGTCTTGGATTTCTTTGATGTAGGAGTGGGAACCTTCTCATTTGTACCTCTTTCCCGATGAAGCAGTTACATCTCCTCCTCCTCTTCTTCTGCAGCCACAGAACTTTCCACAACTTTAGATTTTCCCTTTTCCTTCTTCTTTTTGTTGCTTGCCTCTAGGGCTTTCTGCAATTCAGCCTCACTTTGCCTTACCCTGCTTCTAGTAGCTCTCACCTTTGGTGTTGAAGGAACAGTAGTCTTAGGAGATGACACCTTGCACTTCTTTGTTGGCTTAGAGGCAGTTGGAGCCTTTTGAGAAGAAGCTTTGCGCCTCTTGGGATCATAGCTTGATCCAACTTTCTTCAGAATGTCAGCCAAGGTTTCTTCTACAGATGGACTAGGTGCATCTTGTTGTTCACTCATGTGCACAAGACCTTCAGCAGCCTGCCCAGATTCACTTCCCCCTGGCTTGTTGCAATTCTCCTCATCTCCTCCACAAATTGCAAGAATTTTACCTTTATTTTTCTTTCCCTTCCTCTTCGACTCTCCCTCACTTACATCTCTCAGAGATCCCACCAACACAAACCTATCATCTACTTTCTCCACTACAATAGAAAAAACATAGCATGCATTTACCTCTTTAAGGTTTTCTTGATTCTTGTCTGATTCAGAGGACCAACGTTCTTCTCTATCACTTGTAAAGACAAAAGCTTCAGACTCGGAGCTTGAGTCAGATGATACCTTTTTAGAGCTTTCCCCTCTCTCTCTCGCTTTCAACTTTTCGTTGAGAGCTGTTCTCAGAGGACCAGTAGCTACAGTTTTTCTTGCCAACATTTTCTGCCAGCGGAATCTCGGTTTAGGGTTGTCGCTAGGAGGTACAAATGAAGATGTGTTAGGAGATGCTGGTGGGGGAGTTAATGGGTTTTCTTGAGGGTTAGTCATGGCGAAGAATTTCTGGAGGGTTTTGGGAATTTTGGAGAATTTTAGAGAGAAGGAAGATGATTAGGGGTTTTAAAACCTAATGACGGTTATGGACTGAGGTAGGAATATGTGGAGTGTATTTAAAGTTAAGTATGATTAGGTTAAATAATGGCAGTCTTTTGCAGTGGTCAATCAGGAGTCTAATCCTATTAGGACTCCGGTCTTTAAGTGGTAATTGATCGACGCTAGTTTTTAGGAAATAATCCCGTTTTATTTACAATCCTAAGAGAATGAAACTGGTTCAATGCTCAACGGATATATTTTTAGGAGTTTGGTTAGGATCGGACTTCTCCTCATAATTGGAATATTTATTTTTCTAATTGTGCAAAGTATAGAAACATACCTGACCTTTTCTCATGAGCATATACTGATGAACCAGGTTCTTCAAGTAGAACTCCTCTTGATTATGCCTCATATATCAGAATAGAAAAAATACTTTGTAAGAGATCAATGAATTAATATTAACACATGTCACATGAGTATACTGGTTAGAGTATGAGACTGAGTAAGAATTAGTCTAGATATTTACATAAAATCAGACCTTCTAACCAAATTTTTTTTTTCATTGCATTCTGAGTGGTTCCTTTTAGGTGATCTTAATCATCCCTAATTCCAACATGTTCCTTTCAAAGTTTTCCCTATTCAGTGCTTTGGTGAAGATGTCAGCTATTTGTTTATTAGTAGCAAAGAAGTATATAGAGATTAATCCTTTCTCATAATTATCTCTCAAGAAGTGGTGTCTAACATCTATATGCTTGGTCCTTTTATGATGAACATGGTTCTTTGTTATACTTATAGTACTAGTGTTATCACAAAATATTGGTATGCATCCCACGTCAATACCAAAATCTACTAATTATTGTTTAATCCACAGTAGTTGAGCACAACAAGAAGCTGCAGCCACATACTCAGCTTCTGCAGTAGATAGGGCTACTGAATTTTGTTTCTTGGTAGCCCATGATACAAGATATGAGCCAAGGAAGTGTGCCATACCTGAGGTGCTTTTTCTATCCACTAGAAAACCTGCATAGTCAGCATCAACATATCCTACTAGATTGAAATTACTGCCTTTAGGGTACCAAAGACACAATTCAGTAGCGCCCTTCAAATATCTCAATATCCTCTTGACAACAGTCAAGTGAGACTCTTTTGGATTTGCCTAAAAACGAGCACATAGCCCTACACTGAAAACAATGTCAGGCCTACTGGCAGTAAGATGCAAAAGTGAAACAATCATACCCCTATACAACTTCTGATCAATGGATGAACCAGGTTCATCAATATCGAATTTAGTTGCAGTTGCAATAGGTGTATCTATTTCTTTAGAATCCTCCATTTTAAACTTCCTGATTAGTTCTTTTGTATACTTCTACTGATGAATCATGGTTCCATTTTGACTTTGTTTGAGCTGCAATCCTAAGAAGAAGGTAAGCTCACCCATCATGCTCATTTCAAATTCACATCCCATTAGTTTTGCAAACTCTTTCATTAGCTTTTCAGTGGTGGCCACAAAGATTATGTCATCAACATAAATTTACAACAAGAAGGTCCTTACCTTTTTCCCTTAAGAATAACGTACTATCTAGTTTACCTCTCTTGTACCCATGCTCCAGTAGGAATTTTTACAATCTTTCATACCATGCTCTTGGTGCCTGTTTGAGTCCATAGAGAGCCTTGTCCAGCTTGTACACATGTTCTGGACATTCTTTGCTTTCAAACCCTAGAGGTTATTTCACAAACACTTCTTCCCTATTCCTAATTTCAGTTTCAGATTTTCAGACTTATGTTCTCGGACACTGTTGTCAAGTTCAAGAACTTGGTTCTTCAACTCAGCATTTTTGTTATCACTCTCATTTGCCCTAGACTCTAGACTTTTACATTTTGCTTTTAGAATCACACATTCCCTATACAGAACTTCCTTCTCATTATTAATTATCTCAGACTCATCAATAAAGTCTGTTAATAGCTCAGCCAACCTTTCTTTAGACAAGAATTTAATCTTGTCTTTGAGATGAAGAATACTTAACTCTTGTTCATCCTCTGATTCTCCATTGGCCATTAGTGCTTGCTCCTCCTCAGCTTCATCTTCTGAGTCTTCATCTGAAGTTTCTCCCCAACCAGCAACCATAGCCTTGGTTGAACCTTTGTTTCTCTTTGGTAAAACCTGTTCCTTCTTCTTGTTCCTTCATTCAGCTCTTTCTTTCTTCCACTCAATTTTCCATTGAGGGCAGTTTTTGATCATGTGGTCAGTCATACCACACTTGTAGCATCCCGCATTGGTCTGTTTCTCCGGAGCTCTTGATTTGTTGAAGTTTGTACCTCTTGAAGAACTCTTTCCTCTATCCAAGTACGTTTTGAAATCCCTAGTGATCATAGCCATTTCATTATCTTCCAAATCTGCACCTTCAGCAATTCTGAGAGCTAAGCTTCTCTCCTTTTTGGGGGTGTCCATCTTCATGGTTTGTCTCCTCATTTCATAGGCAGTTAAATTTCCAATTAGTTCATCCAGTCTGAGGGTAGAAATGTTCTTGGATTCCTGAATGGCAGTGATCTTGCTTTCCCATGTGACTGGCAGAACTCTTGTCAGAATCTTCTCAACCTTGTCTTCTTCAAGGATAGTCCTTCCAAGAGATTCAAGTTCATTTGTCAAAGTGGTGAATCTAGTATACATCTCCTGGATAGTTTCTCCTTCCTT
>MU758414.1:40907-53758 GCA_026770625.1 Nicotiana glauca
TACCTTTATATAAGCAAATGGTTTCTTCACCAATCATACACACCACAAAAACCATTAATTCTTCATATCCTATCATGGACATATACAACATCCAATTTTAATATTCTACAGATTATAATGCCTAACATTTTCGAGATTATCGGGTTTGAGAAGAGAAGATCCTCATGTTTAGATGGAGATGATGGATATGATTAGGGATGGTAAAATGGTTCAAAGAACGCAGTTAACCACCCATATTATCCACTAAAAATGGGTTGGATAATGAACATTTTAAAAACGGGTCAAATATGGATAAGAACCATATTATCCATTTAGATAATGGATAATCCATGAGTAACCAATGAATAACCAATGGGTCTAACTTTTACATTTGTAAAGCATCAAATTGAGGGTTCCTCAAGTTAGAGAGACTACGTAATCTTCCAAAAGTGATCATATACAAGAAGTCATGGATAATATGGGACCCATATTATCCGCTGGTTAACCGATTTTTTATCCGTATTAAATATGGGTGGGGTCGGATAATTAATCCGTTTTTTCATTACCTGTTTTCGACCCGAACCATATCCGATCCGACCTGCCCATTTGCCACTCCTAGGTATGATTATGCTCCTGTAGCATGCTTACAGGAGGTGGTGACGACGACGATGGAGATTATGATTATGCTCCAGTTGCATCCTTAGAAGAAGATGATGATTACAGAGACTATGACTATGCTCCAGCTGCATGAATTTTCTTGATAGTGGCAGATATAGAATAGACCCAATGTGTTTGGTCAAACTCACTGCGTCTAATTCAGCACATAAAGAAGTGATCTTAGGCAGGCACGAGGAAGAAGAATATGGTTTTAATTTATCCTAGTCTGTTTTCTTTTAAAGTAGGAATATGTAGGTTTATATAAGAAGTACTTAATTGAAACTTTTTGCGGCTAGGTCTACAGCAAGGTGTTAGAGTTCTAAGATTACTATCTTATTATTAGATCACCCACTTGAGGATGTGATCGTATTCATATACTGGTCACATTATTATAATAATCAGCAAACTATATAAATTATTTTTTGTCTATAATTTCATTTACGTCGGTCTAAAGTCTATAATTGTTAACTCTCAAGCCTTTTATATAGAACGTATAGGTTGACTTTTGAGGACATTGAAAAAACGTATTAATTAACTAGCAATTTAGAAATATTATTCTCAGAGTTAACTATTGAATTATATAGATTAAAGAACGTTTATTTCAACATATAATTAACTCAAGATTATGACACTAAATAAGCCAACATTATAAAATGCTATTATGTTTCACTGATGTGCAGACTCAATGAACATTATAAGAATAAATAGTTTGCCTTTTTCTTTGTGAAGACCCGACCCGTCGTCTCATGTGTTGTTGCTCCAATTACCCTCATCTTATATTTTTTTATGCTTCATTATCAGTATTTGAGGTGATCGAGTCGATTTGGATTGGTTTTAGTAGGAAATGAGACACTTAGTCTCTTTAAGGAAGGTTTGTTTTAGAAAAGTCAAACGGACGTTGACTTTTGTGTTAGAGGGCTCGGATTTGAATTCCGATGATTCGGTTAGCTTCGGGAGATGATTTTGTGTCTCAGGAGTGTGATCGGAAGTAATTTTGGAGGTCCGGTGTAGAATTAGGCTTGAATTGGCGAAGTTAGTATTTTGGCAAATTCCGTTTGATAGGTGAGATTTTGATCCGAGGGTCAGAATGGAATTCCGAGAGTTGCTGTAGCTTCGTTGGGTGACTTTGGATATGTGTGCAAATTTTCAGGTCATTCGGACATCGTTTGGTTGGGTTTTTGATCGAATGCGCATTTCGGAAGTTTTGAAAAAACTTAGGCTTGAATCCGATGTAATTTGATGGTTTTAGTGTTGTTGGATGTATTTTTATTATTGGAACAAGTTTGAATAACGTTATAGGATGTATTGTTATTTTTGGTTGAGATCCAGGGGGCCTCGGGGTGATTTCGGATGGCTAACGGAAATTTTTGAAGTTGGAAAATGCTGCAGAAATGCAGCAGTCAGTGCACAGCAATTTAGTTCTTTGCGATCGCAAGGCACTAATGCAATCGCATAGTATTAGCTACAGTACCCGAAATTTTGTTCTATGCGATCGCAGGGCTCTAATGCGATCGCATAGGGTTAGCTACACTACCCGAAATTTTGTTCTATGCAATTGCATAGGTTAGCTACAGTGCTCAGGAATTTTGTTCTATGCGATCGCATAGGGTTAGCTACAGTACCCTGACAGAATGTTAAAAACATTTCATCCGCGAACCCAACCCATTTTTTCACCATTTTTCGTCATTTTTTAGAGCTTTTGGACGGGAATTAAAGGGGTTTTAACGAGAAGTGATTGGAGGTAAGTCCTATGAACTAAATACATGATTTTATTGTGAAATTATCCTTGTAATTCATGATAATATAGCCAAATTATAAGAAATTAGGGCTTGAGATTGAAATTCTAAATTTGGAATTTGAAGGGCCATTTGCGGTCCGATTTGGGTGTTCTTGGTATGTACGGACTCGTGGCGAGATAAGGAATCCGTTGATGTTAATTATATAATTTTTCGAGACATGGGCCCGGGGCTCGGGTTTTGCAAATTTCGTGAATTTTGATATTTTTCGATTGGGTATTGTCCCATTTGCATATTGTGATGTATTCACTCTGATTTTGGATAGATTTGACGCGCGTGGAGGCCGGTTTGAGGGGCAAAGGCGTCGAGAGCTAGAGATTTCACTGGTTCGAGGTGAGTAATACTTGTAAATGATATCCTGAGTGTTTGAAACCCCGAATTTGCTCATCATAGTGTTGTATTGAGGTGACTTGCACGCCGAATATGAGCGTGGGGTAGAGCACCATTAGGGATTGTGACTTGGTCCGTCCTGGTTGTTGATTTTACCGTGTATTTGACTGAAACTACTTGTATCATCATACTATGGGCTGACTGCCATGTTTGGGCTTCGTGCCAACTATGTGAACCCTTCGGGGATTGATATTACTATTTTAGCATATCTTGCATATCATTTGGTTTTAGTCCAAGGTTCTAAATACTGTTTTTGCAACTCAGTCATACTTCTCAGTTTTGAAAACTCAAATGATATTTTAAATGATATTTCGGGCTGAAAACAAGTGTTTTACAAATGCCCAAGGGGCTTATGTTGATTTTTGGACTGAGCATGGATCGGGCTGCGTGCCGCAGCAGTGATTTTGAAACATGGTACCAATGACACTGTATGATGTGACTTGAAACAGTGGTAACAATGGCACTGTGGGATATGAATTGGTCAGGTAACAATGAGTAACCAGGATTTGATTGATGCCACGAGATGGCTTGTTATTGCGCCCGAGCTATAGGAGTCCCTCCGGAGTCTGTACACACCCCCAGTGAGCATCGTCGACGACAAATAAATGGAGCGGGCTGCACGCGACAGCGGGTACTAGAGTGTACCGTCATATGCATTGCATTGCACTCATGCATTTGTTCTTATTTTGTAATGTTGTCATGACATTCAACACTCATATCATTGGAATCCATGCTACTTCTTGCACTGTTTACCAGATACCCTGGTGTTATTTGTTAATGGAGTGCTGTGCCCGAGAGGCTGATGTTGTACTTTGTGAGTTGGGAGTGAGCCCGCGGGACTGATACTGTACGGAGAGGTTGATATTCAGCTTGAGGGGCAGATTTCTGATTATTTCTTACTTGTTGAAATTATTTTCGCATCTGTTGAAAAGAAATATTTTCAAAAGAGGTTTTAACTGAGCCCTGATATTTTCTAAAGGATTTCACGATTTTACTGTTCTTCTCAAAAGGGGTTGTACTGTTCTACATAGCATGATGGAGTGCCTTACGTGATTTCTTGCTTTCAGCTATTATTTACTTTTATTACTCACTGAGTTGGAGTACTCACTTTACTCCCTGCATCTCGCGTGCAGTTGCAGGTATTGTTCCCCCCGGTAGCGGGTTATTAGCGGATTGAAGGCATTATTATTGAAGCTGAGCAAGGTGACCGCCAGCGTTCGCGACACCGGACTTCATCTTTTGAACTCCAGATTTTATTTTTGTATATATATTATTGGCCATATAATGGTGTTCAGTCTCCTTTAGATGCTCGCGACTTGTGACACCCCAGTTAGGGCTGTGTTGGGTTAGATTTTCGCATATTTTTATATATATTTCCGCTATTTGGTATTATTAAACCTTGTTGCACTATAATTGCGTTAAATAATTATTTTTAAAGGATGAATTGGGTTGACTAGCTAGCCTTGTCTCCACGAGAGGCGCCATCACGACCGGGTATGTAAATTTGGGTCGTGACATTCTTTTACCCAAAAGCTCTGCATCTGAAATAAATCTTATGAATATTCTGGTTTAGATCCAATTTCAAAAGAATGTAAAGATGTCTTGACTGATTTAGATACACCTAAATGTTCTTATATATATTCTTGAGAATTCTTGCAAAAGAATATAATGTCGGCAAACAAACAAACAAATAACAACAACCCAGTATAATCTCACTTAGTGGGGTCTGGGGATGATAGTGTGTACGTAGACCTTACCCCTACCCTGGGATAGAGAGGCTATTTCCAAATAGACCCCCGACATCCTTCCCTCCAAGAACTTCCCACCTTGTTCTTGGGGAGACTCGAACTCACAACCTATTGATTGGAAGTGGGGGTTGCTTACCATTAGAGCAACCCCTCTTGTCAAGTATATGTCTCACCATATTCCTTCTGAAAAATATGTCGACATGTTTATCATTTATTTGCAGTAGAATAATAATAACAACAAGAAATACAGTGTAACCCCATAACTGGGGAGGATAATATGTACGCAGACCTTATCCTATACCTTATAAAGATAACAACAAAATAGTTTAGCTAAATAATTCAACCTCTAATTTTTATAATAACCACTACAGGAGTAAGGGCATTGTGGAACTTTTCTGCAGCGTATTTTATTTATTTTTGTGGCAAGTTTAGTCTCTACAAAATGTACTTTTTTTTTGTATCGACCTCTCGATGTCCTCCCAAAAAACATTTACTATCAGAAATACTAGTAGCAATACTAAGGTCACCAAAAGTCCAATTTCTTGTAGTGAATATAGTGGAGACAAAATGGATAAAAAAATAGTTATGACAAAATGGATGAAAGTAGTTGTCCATCCATATTATCCATTAAAAAATAAGCTAATAATGAACTTTTTAAAAATGGATCAAATAGACCAACATAATGAGATGCTATAGTTTCGTGTCGTTGATGTGTAGACTCAATCAACATTATAAGATAGTATACTGTAATTAAGAAGGCAAAATGGCCTCATGGCCATTTAAACTTGTACCCGTTTGTAAAGCCGATACATAAAGTTACAGTTTTTCCATTTGAACACTCCAACTTGACAGAATGGGTACTAATAAATACATCCAGTAGAGCCTGTATATCAATTGTCATGACATGTACAACATGTCATATGTTAGATTATTTATTACTTGACATGTGTTATTTGTGGGCCCCATTTTCAAATACTAAATAAAAAAAAGAAGTCATAAATTAAAAATAGAAAAAAAGAAAAGGAGGAAATGTTTAACCAAAAAATAATAATTTCGTCAAAGCTAGAATTTAAGATAAAAAATCGGGTTACTGATAATCAAGAGACCAAAAAGAATAATAGGCTTTCTGAGAATAAGAATAAGCAGTAAAGAAATTTGTATTTCAATATGATGTGGATGATTTTCGTGTCCTTACAAATGATGAGATCTCCTCCTTTTATAGCTAATAAGGAGTAACGGCTCACTTCCTTAGTTTAAATAAGAATAATAACGGACATTTAATGAGGCGTTACACAATCATTGCTATTAAATACCAGTTTACTAACGTATTCGACATTTAATACTGTATTTGGACTATTTTTCATCATCAGATTCATATCTTTTGAATCCTTACGAATCCCTGGTCTTAAATGCCTTATTTAGATATGAGATACGTATCTGAATTGCACCCCGTACCTATTTTGAGTTCTTCTTCTCATGTCTTTCGCTTCTCGTTTCTCTCAATTAATTATTGCTTGTTGACCTTTTGACCAATCCACGTGTCATGCCACATCATCTTTAATATAAACTCAGTTTTTTCCCAATACAGATAGTCCCCCCACTTTCCTTTTATTTATCAATTAAATAATTGGGATGTGGAATATTTGCCATAATCAATGTTTATGATAATACTGATGCCTCAACTGTCTTGTTCATTTAATGTTTCACACACGTGTCATCTTCTGATTAGATCTGCAATTCTGCGTCCTTCTTTCTAGGCTTCTTCAACCCCTCTTTTCATGAAGTGATAGTTGCCTTTAATATAGGCTCTTCATCATTATACTTCATAGTTTGACGGTTGCTTCCATATATCTTTTTAATTCTCTCTTCCTTTGTCACCTTCTTCATAAATTTTCATCAAGTATTTCCTTACTTTCTTTTACTTCTCCATAGTTCAAACTCGTCCAACAATGACATCTCCAAACCCTAACCCTAGAAAAGTTCCAGTTCTTGATCAATTTCCTAATGCCCCTTCTCCGATTAGGCATAGAAGAGGTAGAGGAGGAAGGCTTCGGAGTTTAGGATCCACACGTGGAGGTTCGACTGGCTCTGCTTCTCCTTCTTCGAGTTCAGGCATCAAAGGTTCCATCTCTAAAACTCCTTCTTTTAAAGGTAAAGAGGTTTCTGACCCTTCTCAAGAACCCTTAGTTGAAGAGATTGTACCAAGTGATTTGTTTTTTGGGGGTGACAGAACGTCTCTTCAGAAGCAAGTTGTAAAATTAGAAAAGGTTGATGCTTACCCTTCGCTTATAACTGAGCTTACAATCCCTACCATTAGAAAAGATTGTAATTGGAAAGAGAGTCTTCGTCCGTCAATTCCTTCCCTAAATCAAAGAATTTCTTCTTATAGAAGTGGGTATTCTTTCGTTTATACTTGTCCCTTTACTTTGGGATTTAAACATGCCATAGATCCAGTTATCCTTGATTTCTATCGCTTCTTCAATATTTGCTTAGCTCAAGTTTGCCCCTTAGTATGGAGGGCTGTGGCTTGTTTGAGATATCTATCTACCAGAGCCAAAATCAACTTTACTCTTTCCCACCTTATTCATTTATACCATCCCAACTTAATGCGTCATTGGTTTTTTACCTTAACTGCGAGGAGTAAGAAAGTTTTGGTAAACCCTGAAGATGACAAAGACCGTGGGTGGTATCTTCGTTATATTGCTGTTCGTACATTGGATTTGCTGGGTGAAACAAACATTCCCTTCCCTGAGAAATGGAACTTTGCACGTAAGTTTCTATTTACTTTACTGTACCTATTTTTAGAGATTTTGATTTTCTCTCTAATTTCATCCCTTTTTGGTTTTTTGTAGCAACCATGTGAGATGTGAAACCTATTCCCAACTTCCGTGGTTGGGTAGATTCGATTTTAAAAATTGCTCCTAAAGAAGATAGAACTTGGAAGTCTATTTCTTCTTTACATGGCTAGAGAGTAAAAACACACGGTATGTATCTCTTTACATATATATTTTTAAATACATATGGTAAACCTCTTTCATTTCAATATTGAGTTCATATCCTTCTTTTTATCAGGATTTGGTATGAGAGGAATGACGGGTGATGTAGCTTTGGCTATGCGCACTTCTGCCAATGCCTCCCTTGATTTGGACAAGGCTAAAGCCTTGATAGCAAAGAGAAAAGCTATGGGAGTAGATACTGAGAATGAGGAAGAAGGAGGTACCTCGTTGGTGTCTAGACCTAGAGTTAGGAGACGCATTATTATTGAGGATGAAGCTGAAGATACTCCTGCTCGTACCTCCACTACCGAGCCTGTTCTGATTCATTCTGATGAAGATGCCGCACCAAGAGATACTAGTGAATCTATTCACCGTCTCTTTGTTGGTGGTTTTGAAAGTGGGGAGCTCGGCCCTGTTTTAAATGAAATTCCTTTGTCTTCCTCAGTTCCCATTTCTCCTATTCCTTTTGTCTCTTTACCAACCGTAAGTGTTTCTTCACCTGTGTTGACCTCTTTTGCTCCTTCATTTACTGTGAGTGCTCCTGCTTCCGTACCTATGTTAGCTCCCGTGCCTATTCCTTCTGCTCCTGCTTTGACTCCCGCGGCTCCTATTATTTTCACCTCTTCTACTACTCCTCCTTCCACTGCTCCTTCTTCCTCTGTCGTGCATTCAGAAACTGGCCAAAATAACAAAGGTATGTCTATGAGAAAGGTTACACTTGAAGTACCTGCTACTCATAGCCTTTTGAGGAAGACTGGTGGAGCTGATGTTTGGCTTGAGCCTCTAATCGGAGATGTGGAGAGGATGAAGATGCAGTGCCACAGCTGCTTTACTTTGATGAATGACATAGTTCATTTGACCTTGAAGGTAACTTCTTTTAACTTGGACATTTGCTCTCCTTTTGCTTTAAGTTCTTATTTCTGTGCCTTATATTTGTAGGCTAACCTGATTGGGACCGAGCTGATGGGAAGGGTTTCTACTTTGGAAAGGAAAGCTCGTAAGTCTGCAAAGGCTATTTCGGATGCTAAGAGAATAGTTGAGGGAGCCCAGCTTGAAGCTCAAAATTGGAAGGAGCAGTTTGAAAGTGCTTTAGGGAACATAGAAGAGTTACAAGATAGTAAAGCTCATTTGGAACAGCAAAATCGTACTTTATCCACAGATCTAGGAATTGCCAAGGCTTCCTCAAGCTAGATAAAAAGGGATAAAGAACTTTTGAAGGGATCATTTTCAAAGGCTAATGAAGAAATTAAAGAGCTCAAAGCACTTATGGAGAAAAAAGAAGAATATGCTAAAGAGTTAGTGCAGAGCTTGAATCAGACTCGGGCTGATTTAAAGGTTTCTTCAGATAAAGTTCGTGCTTTAGAGAGTTCCCATGCCACTCTTGAGACTTCCCTTGATTCTCACTTAGCTGAGCAAGAGATAATGAAAAACGACCTTGCTACGTGGGAAAGGGATTATGAAAACTTGGAGAGGGAGTACAATTCTCTTGCAGAGAATTTTAATTTTGAGATCAATTGGGCTTTTCTGAGGTCTCGTCGTGATGCTTTGCTGAAGGCTACTCAAGAAAATTTTAACTTGCAATCTAAATTAGCCAAAGTCTTAGACGCGATTGAGAAGAATAACCAACTTGTTAACACTCCTTCTCCAGAACAACCAATTGATATTTCTTCTCCAGCACTTGGAACTCCTAGGGTATCAGAGCCTTTGAATTCTGAAGCAGTTGCTGAAACAGCTGAAGTTGTGATTCCAGTGACTGAGGGTGAAACGTCTATAATACAGTCTATGAGAATTGAAGTTTCCGTGACTACTGCTTCCCTCGATGATGTTAATACTTCAAGCTCAGCTAAAACTGCTCCTATTGCTGCTCCCTTAGAAGTTGTTATTGATCCTATTGTTGCTTCTGAAAATGAGGCTACAACTTCTGATGTTCCCACCCCTTCAGTGACCAATTAAAAGTGTTTCAGACCTTACCTTTTTTTTTATGATTGGTGATGTAATCCCTTGGTAATTTTAAGGGATCTTTTTGGTGAAGTCTCCAGTTTCCATAATAGTGCACTTGTTTAAAGACAACTCCATTTCAATGACTAAGTTTTTTCCTTAGTCTTTTATGTTCAGAAGTTTAATTAATACTTCTTTATATTCTATTCTTGTCTATTTACTTTATTCAAGACCTCATAGAATAATTTTCTACTTATTCTATCCTTGCCTATTTTTTACTTAGGTCTTATAGAATAGTTTAGCATTTTTTTTAAAAAAAATGCTTTATGATTCTTCTCATGGATTATCATCATGAGGAAAATAAAAGAGGGCCCTTTTATTTATCGACACTTAATGAAGAAGACGTCTCAACTTCATAATGGTGTTATAATACGATGAAAGAAATAGGAACACACATGTTTTGTATGGAATAACTTTGACAAGTTTTTATTCTTGAACTTTAACAAGTTTTTTGAGTATTACACGTATTGAAGTACATCTATAACTTTCTCGTAACTGTTTTCTTGTAACAGATTTATAAAATAAACAAGGTTTCCTTTTCATAACCTATTTTTAGTACATAGTCATGACCCTATCTCTACATATTAGGAAGGGTTTGAGAGTTGACTCTGTTGTTCTCATAGGAAAGAACACTATGATGAGTGCTTTTTTTTTTGACTTCGTGATTTTTGCTTGACACTTGACTTCTTGTAGCTTGATTTTTCTTTTTAAATCTTTCTCACTCGTATCTATTCTTCTGCACATACTCGTGTTTATATCATATTATAGTCCCCCAAGTGTTTGAGTGGTGAAGTATGCAGCCTCGAGCACTTGTGTGTTTTCTCTCAATTTGGTCCTTTTCCTAAAACAGAAAAATATACGGGACTCGGAGTTGCGATTATAGATGAAGACTGCCTAACTCGTGTGTATTTCCATCAGATTAATGTAACCCTGGGCTGGGAATTTAAGAATATTCCATTTTGCCGTGCAGGCCGTGACTCATCATTTGGCACAAGTTAGGGTTTTTGCCTAGCATCTAAAATCATTAGTAAAATTTTAACAATTCAAAGAAAAAATTCTAACATGGCGATACCTGACCATGGGTACTTCCTTAGAAGTAATATCTTTTCAAATGAACAACATTCCAATGTGAAGGTAAAACCTTGCCATCCCTTGTCTCCAACTCGTATGCTCCTTTCCCCGCAATTTCACGAACTCTATAAGGTCCTTCCCATGTTGGACTTAGCTTTCCTGAATTAGCTGTCTTTGTAGATTGGAATAATTTTTTGAGCATGAAGTCCCCAATTTTAAAGAACCTGAGACATGCCTTCCTGTTGTAATATCGCTCAATTACTTGCCTTTGAGCTGCCATCCTTATTAACGTAGCTTCTCTTCTTCCTTCGAGTAGATCAAGATTTACCCGTAACTCTTCATTGTTTGATTCCTCTGCTGCTTGAACACGACGTGTACTTGGTTCGCCTATCTCAACCGGTATTAAAGCTTCTACACCATAAACCATTGAAAATGGTGTTTCTCCCGTACTTGTTTTTGTCGTTGTTCGATATGCCCATAATACCGTTGGTAATACTTCAGGCCAATTACCTTTTGAATCTTGCAACCTTTTATTTATGTTGTTGATGATTACCTTGTTTGTAGATTCCGCTTGTCCATTACCCACTGGATGATATGGTGTTGATGTTATTCTTTTGATTTTCCAACTTTGAAGGAATNACCTGTTTAAATGCCACTGCTTCTACCCATTTAGTAAAATAATCAGTAAAGCACGAGTAGAAACTTTACCTGACCTTTTGCCTGTGGTAATGGACCTACGATATCCATTCCCCATTTCATGAAGGGCCACGGAGCTATAACAGGGTGTAATAGTTCAGCTGGTCTATGCATATTATTGCCATACCTCTGATATTTGTCACACTTAGATAAGAAGTCATTTTCTTCCTCCTCCATTTTAGGCCAATAATATCCTGCTCGTATCAACGTTTTTACCAGTGACCTACCTCCTGCATGATTTCCACAATGTCCTTCATGTATTTCCCTCATGACATACTTTGTTTGTGAAGGTCCGAGACACCTTACTAAAGGACCCCCAAACATCTTTCGATAAAGATTTCCCTGGTGCAAACAATAACGGGAAACTTTCTTGCGTAGTGCATGGGCCTTTGTTTTGTCATTAGGGACGGTTCCATATCGCAAAAAAGCAACAATTTCGTTTCTCCAATGCCATGTTAAATAATTAAAATTTACCTCATTCTTATCAGGTTCGAGAACGGAATGAGATAAATGTACGGCTGAAGCATTTGCATCATTTGCTACGTCTGCCGCAGACGCGAGGTTGGACAAAGCATCTGCTTCTGCATTCTCATCTCTTGGGATCTGCATTACCTTCCAAGTTTGGAATTGTCTTATCAATTCCCGTACCTTTTCGAGATACTCCTGCATTCTTGTTGCCCTGGCTACATAAGTCCCCAGCATTTGATTTACTACGAGCTGTGAATCACTTTTGATTATAATTTGTGTGATGCCAAGTTCAAGTGCCAACTCTAAACCTGCAATTACAGCTTCATACTCTGTTTCACTGTTAGTTACAGGGTGACATTTTATAGCCTGTCTAATTGTTTCACCCGTAGGTGGTATAAGAACAATTCCTAAGCCTGCCCCCTTTACATTAGATGAACCATCAGTAAATAACATCCAAGTCCCCGAGTTTGCACCATTAAAAACTTGTAACTCTTTTTCTGCTTCTAAATGCATTCCTTGACTAAAATCAGCTACGAAATCGACGAGTACTTAGGATTTAATAGCAGTTCTAGGTTGATAAATTATTTCATATTCTCTTAATTCTATAGCCCATTTTGCTAATCTCCCTGATAACTCATGTTTATGCAAAATATTTTATAATGGAAAAGCAGTAACTACAACAATAGGATGACAGTGAAAATAAGGCGTTAATTCTCTAGATGCCATGATTAAAGCTAATGCTAACTTTTGTAGTTGCGGATACCTTGTCTCAGCATCAAGCAAAGTCTTACTTACATAATAAATAGGAGATTTCTTACTTTGGTCCTCACGGACTAAAACAGCACTTACCGCTACTTTTGAAACTGCCAAATAAATGATTAGCTTTTCACCTTCCTTTGGTTTTGCCAATAGAGGAGGATTTGACAAGTAAGCTTTAAAATTTTTAAGGGCTTGTTGGCAATCTTCATTCCACTTGAAATGATCTTTCTTTTTGAGTGCAGAGAAAAATTTGAAGCACTTTTCTGAAGATTTGGAAATAAATCTCCCTAGGG
>MU758416.1:0-10818 GCA_026770625.1 Nicotiana glauca
CCTTTGAACCTATTCTTCACAAATTGCAAATAACTAACGAGGTTCAACTACTGAAACGAACATCTCAAATCTATTTTGTAACTACAAGACCAAGTGGAATTGATTACTAGACTTGCAACCATTTTTGAACCTGTTTTCGCTACCACAGAACTCAAGGAAGTGTTTAACTCATAGTAAAAGTATGAAACAAAACAAAGGCTGCGCAGTTTACTGAATTCAATTTGCAAAATGCTTCAACCTATTTGAATCTCAATTACTACACAATTATAGAGTTCGACTTAATGACTATAACTGAGGCTCTAAATATCAGTCCACACTACTTACTCAAAGTCCAATTACAGTCCATTTACACATGAGGATTTAGACTTCAAATAACAAGCCATCTTATGCATTAAAACTAAACAGAAACAAAAAAAATCCTTAAAAAAACGGCTTCAGGCAGCATTTCAAACAGCATTTCATCATGTATTTCCTCAACTCAAATCAGTTACATCGATTTTTCAAAGTCATATGAAATCAGAAGGTGTACCTGGAAATAGAAATTTAATCAGAAGAAGGAGAAGGAGTCAACTATGGCAAATAATCAGCAGCAACCACAGCAAGTCACAGCAGCAAGAAGATAATTTGAAATCAAAAATGATAATCCCAGGCACAGTGATAGACGAACAACATCAAACTAAGCCTAATAAACTTGCAAATAGACCAGAATATAATTGAAGCTTTCAATAAACCAGAACTCAACCCAAAACTAGCTCAATTGGACCCAAAACTACTCGAAATCAGTCTAGGAACCTCTGAAACCTCAAACACTATACTTTGAACTATGAAAGCTTGAAATTAAACTGAAAAGTTCAGTGAAACAGTGACTGTGTTTTTTTTTTTGGTATTTCTATTAGATTTTTCTATTATTTTTGGACTTTTGAATGTTTGAATTTCAAAACTACGTCTGAAAGTTAGGAAGAGCTTTTGGAGGGAAATTTTTGGGCTTCAAAACTTCTGGGAATTTTTCAGGGGTCTCTCACTTGTTAAAGAAGGCATTGGGGTTGCCTTTTATAGGCAACAAATAGGGCAGAATATTCTAGAAGCTTTCACACATTTTTTCCCTCTTTTTATTTTAGATTTTACCTATTAAACCTTCAATTTCTAACTTGTTTCTCAAGTTACTGCCCTAAGTTTGCTAAAGTCTACACTAAAGTCCTATTCTAGAAGGTCCTAGGGTGTTCTTTTAACTAAACAATACCTATACTACCCTTACCTTAGTTTTGAATTTACCAATCTTAATAAAACTACCCTTTTCTATGCCCAAATTACCCTTGAAAACTCCCTGAAATTTCTAACCTTATCTCATACAACCTTGACTAACCATGGTTAATAATTACTCAATAGTTTTAAACTTTTAGCATCAAAATCAAATCCAAATCCTAATTCAAACTAACTTAATGAATTTCAGGTTACCAGTTATCAAAATCAGTGTGAAATTAAGCAACACAAATATCCAAACAAATGGAAATTAATCAAATCTAAACTAATCAGAAATCCAGACCTAGAATACTAACTACGAATTACAACAGAAAATATGCTAAGAGAAATCAAACATAACAAAACTATGCTACTGAATCGCATCAAGGGCAGAACACATTACTAAAAAAAATGCAAACAAAAAACCTAATTAATTACTTGCACTTATAACAAAATAAAAAGAAGTTATTAACTAATCATGAAGCCATAGAATTCTCAAATAAAAATGAACAATATAACCAAACAGGAAGCAGAAACTTACTGATCTTGAACTCTATACGAATTGCTCTTCGAAATTGGTTTCCAGTTGATATTATAGGTCTATTCTGTCAAGAATAGGCCTATAATATTAACTAGAACCCAATCGCCTTCGAAAATTCCCACAACAGGCTTGAACTTTATGAACCCTAGATTTGAGTTTTGGTGAGTTTCAGCGGGATTTGAAGAGTTTTGTTCAAGGATTAAGGGTGAGGGGGATGAGGGGACCCTACGGTACGAATTTGGGGGTTATTGGACGAATTTGTATTTTGAACGAAATTTTGATCAAATATTCGAGACAAATGGCTAGGATTTGAAGAATATGGTCTTGGGGGTTGGAAAGAGGAGGAAAAGGAGAGTAAGTGGTGAAATTTTGGGAGGATTTGAGGCTTAGCCGCCACCGGCGGCGATTTCCGGCCGGCGGCGCTGGGGCGGAGAACGGCGGAGGCAGGGTGGAGACGGGGTAGGGTTACACCGGCGGTTGGGAATGGGTGATGGTACGAGGAATGTAACATTGGTCTCTAGGGGTTGACTGATATTAAGACAATTATATCTAAATGCACAAATTACTTACAACCATCGGATGAGAACGAATGAACGGACGAAATCAACCTATCACTAACCAGCCTCAAAACGACGTAGTAATCTCTCTGTACTACGTCGTTTTATGGGATTCGGAAGGGTAGGGCTTGGACCGTGTAATGGAGCATTTGGGCTAGCCTGGGAGTGGGTTTGGACATGGGTGCAAACGTATTGGGCTGGGATTTTTAGCTAATGTCAGCCCAAATTCCTTTTGTTTTCCTTCTCATTTCTTTTGTTTGTTTTCTCTTCTTTTCTTCCTTTTTTTGTATTTTATTTATTTATTATGTATTTTATTTTCTGATTTTGTTAAATGTTAAATTAAAACCAAAACTCAAATTGACTCTAAAATTATACTTCCAAATTTTCAATTACACAAATTCCCTATTTAAACGCAAAATAAGCAAATTAAAACTAAAAATGCAAAAAGGACCATTTTTGTTATTTTCCTTTTCCAAAAAGTAACTCAACTACTAATTAATCCTAAAATATGAAATTAAATTCTAAATGCAAAGTATTTTTATATTTTTCACTGATTAAAATACACAAATAAAATGCAAACAATTAACAGAAAATTCACAAAATTACAAAATAATAAAAGAAACCATTTGTTTGAATTTTGGGAATAATTTTCACATAGGGCAAAAATCACGTGCTCACAGTCGCATGTTTTCACAACGACCACAACCGTTGTTATCTGCTTATTGAACTCATCCACAAGGACGACTTTAACAAGCGAAGGGATTAACTGTAAGTCGATATTTAAGAAAGCCTTCGAAGGTTGTCATGTGTAGTCAACAAGATATAATGATTTGGCTTCATAAAATAGCGATGTCATAAGAAAACAACATATCATCGTCGAGGTTGAGATCGCCAAATGAAGGACGAGGATGAGGACGAGTATTCATTATATTAGAGTAGTATCAGGTAATTCTGTGTTGATGGTTCCCCAGAGAATATTCCAGTAAATATTCTTCGCAGTTGTACTATTTAAGATTTTGTGGCTCGTGTACTCTTATAAATAGAAATATACGTAATTATAGAGAGGTAAAAAAAAAAATATATTGACATTCTCTGAAGATTCTTACTTTATCATACACGTACAAAATCTACTTTTTTCTCAAATCATATAATGGCGATCAACCAACCACTCTCAAATTTTCTAATAGACTCATTCTATCGAAGGACAATATTCTTTTATCTTTCACTATGCAAATCTCTACATTAGAAAAAAAAAAAAAAAAGAAGAAGAGGAAAAAAAAAAAAGCACGTTCTCCATGATGGAGAAAACAATTATAGTAGCTTGGAAGGAGTTACCGACCACCTAGGGGGTCGCGGGCATTAACCTTCTTGGAAATTGGTGAAAATCCCACGATGTGCAAAATGCTACTCTCTCAACAATCAACTTAGAGAGTTGGGAGGACCATATATCACATGTAAAGTTTTACTAGGTTAAGGTTGGTAACAAATCAAATCATCTTTATTTCTAGTGATAAACACCAAAAGATCAACAATAATGTTTTCTTTCTGCCAATTTGGGGAAAACACACACATTTTAGTAGTAACATAAAATGTACAAGTGCTGCGTTCGTACATGCACCGTCCAAAATGTTATGTGTAGGAAGCTTCAACCTCAATGCTTCTAGGCGTCGATTTTGCACGAGGTTTAAATGATAATAAAAGTGTACATTATATTTCATAGTTAATTATCATACAAATTACAACAGCTCTCACACGATTCATAGTACTATGACCACTCTGGATTAATTGTCAACACACAAAAATACAATCTAGAGAATTAACAAAAATCTTTTCCAAACGACTAAAGTGTGTGATTTAATTCAGAAAAGATTTTTCCAAACTAAGGGGATCACATCCAAGGATTAGGAAATACTAGTGTATTAAATAGAAGTTCATATGTCAGCTAGCTATCTAAAATAGCAACTCTACAAGCTCTATATCACTGTTGAATTGGCTTCTGCGTTTCACTTGCTCTTTCTTTGATGTATATATTCTCTACAGTGTACACTCTACACACGTTATTAATTAGCAGGGCGGAATTGTCTGTAGTTACGATTCGATAGGATCCAATAACTTTGCCAAATTTTTTATATTTGTGTTAGAAATTCATTTAATATACATAAATAATTTATCTAATAATCCAAAATTACTTTTTCTAGATTTCAAAACATATAAACTTAAAAATTTGAATCCGTCTCTTTCTATAGGTTTTTGTTCTCAAGATTAGTACGAAGATAATGACTTTGTCGTCATCAGCAATAATGCTCCTTAGCTTGTTTTTCTCTAAAGATGGAAGGAGAGATAGCATTTAGCTTAGGATCGGAATAGATAGACTCAATTATTCCTCTAGGGATGATCAACTCCACAAATTATCTGAATTTTTGCTAATCACTCATTCAAAGTAGAGGCTTCAGTCTTCACGCCTTTGGTTGTTCTAATATCTTTTTTTCCTGTGAAGCCAAAACAAACTTTTCATGGAGTGAACATTTATTGATTATTAAGCATGTAATGGACTCATTGTAGACTTGTTCCCATCCTCACGGGTCATCGTTTTCCAAATAAAGCTTTGTCTTGTATCCTCTCTAAATAGACGAAATTTGGCAATATCACATTTAAACGTCTTTAGGACAGCAGTGTATGCCCTCGCTATCTTTGACTTGGACTATATATGTCTATATCTATGTATGAATACGAAATATTATAAAAATATTATTACGTCATTACTTATTGTAACATGTTATGTACAAATTAAAGAATAGTGACTGCAATGATATTCTAAATTTACTACCATAGACCACATGAAACTACAAAGAACTACGACCTTGACCACCTAATATGGGATGGGTCAATGTAACAGAAAGCCAGTCTTTAGGAAAGTTCGTTGGACATAGTGTCTGGCACTACTGATATGATATCTAGTTTTCCAACTTATGAAGAAAAAATCATGAGTATGTATGATCATGATTGTACAAACTCCGTGTAAAACCACCACTATGTCCTTTACTCTATTCATCATTCACTTGTACTGTGCGGTCATCAATATATATAGGAGAACTAGTAAATAAAGAAAGCCGACCTAGGACCATCGAATAAGAACCGCCATTCTTAACCACAAGTCTTAAATTTGAGTTCTTAGAAATGAAATTTTTTAATAGACCTCCCTTTAATGATTCTATGTGGCGCAAGTCCAAATTAATCACCCAATAAAGTCCGGTACAAGATGATTAGACCGAAGAAGAAAATACATAGAGAAAGGTCGAATTGCCTATCAGGTCCTTTCTATTTTCATTTCCCTCTCCTTTGATTCCACTTTATCCCCCTTTGTTCAAGCTATTTGCTCTTTTGGTGACTCGACAACCCTCTGAAATTGTAGGTGAATTATGCCGAATTGCTGATCATCTGAACAATCCCTTTATTAGTCCATGAGGTCTCATAATCAAGTCTAGGTAGGGGCAAAAATTATTAGGTGATTTTTTCTTATAAGTCTTGGTGCTTAGATTTACAAGATTACGGTGCTGGTAGAAGATAGTACGTACCTAGTGAAATATAGAGGTGCCTACAAGTTAATCCGGACATCACTATCATGGCAAAAAAGGCAGTCCGGTGCATTAAGCTCTCGTTATGTGCGGGGTCTGGAGAAGGGGCTGACCACAAAGTCTATTGTACATAGTCTTACCCTATATTTATGCAAGAGACTGTTTTCACGAAAAAAAATAAAAAATAAAAAAGAAAGGAAAGATCCGAGGGTCAAATTAAGTCCACTAACCACCAAAGTGCATGAACCAAGCCTCACTCCTAACCTCTATATATACCTTCCAACTGTCCTACTTCTTTCCCCATCCCCTTCTCCATTTTCCCATTCCTTCTCATCAATAAACTCGCTCACTGCAACTATGCCTTCTTCTTCAGTATTTGTCGTTTCTAGATCCAAAATATACCCTGAACATCATGAATCTGTTAATAATTCCTTAAGACTCTCTGTTTCTGATCTTCCTATGCTTTCTTGCCAGTATATTCAAAAGGGTGTTTTGTTAACCCAACCCCCAACTGAATTAACTTCCACTCATCTTATTTCACATCTCAAAATTTCCCTTTCTAAAACTCTCTCCCATTTCCCTCCCTTAGCTGGCCGTCTGATCACTAATTCCGATGGCCACGTGTACATCCTCTGTAACGACGCTGGCGTCGATTTTGTACATGCGAAAGCACCCCATCTCACAATTGCCACTCTAATTCCACCAAATTACTCTGATTTGCCACTTTACTTCAGAAAATTCTTCCAATTCGATAGTACCCTTAGTTACGCCGGACACTATAAACCCTTAATGGCTATTCAGGTAACTGAGCTAAACGACGGCGTTTTTATTGGGTGTACGATGAATCACGCCGTCGTCGACGGTACTTCTTTCTGGAATTTCTTCAACACTTTCGCTGAATTTTCTAAGGGGGAGAAGAAGATTACGAGGCAGCCGGTTTTCGGCCGTAACACGGTGTTTGATTCTCCGGCGGTTCTTCAGTTCCCGGAAGGTGGACCGTCGGCGACTTTCTCCGGCGATGAGCCTATACGTGAGAAGATCTTTCATTTTAGCAGAGAAGCTATTTTGAAGCTGAAGTTCAGAGCCAACAACAAAACGGCAATTAACGGTCAAAACGGAAAAATTAACGGAAAGATCACGCCCGTTAAAAACGAGCCGGCTTTGAAAAATGGCACCGCTTCGGAGATTTCATCATTCCAATCGTTGAGTGCTCAGTTGTGGAGATCCGTGACGCGGGCTAGGAAATTTGACGGAAGCAAAACGACGACGTTTAGGATGGCCGTGAATTGTCGCCATCGGCTCGAGCAAAAGATGGAGCCGCTCTATTTTGGAAACGCTATTCAGAGTATCCCAACGGTTGCTTCCGTTAATGAGCTGTTAAGTAAGGACTTGAATTGGAGCGCGAATCTGCTACATCAGAATGTAGTGGCGCATGATGATGCTACCGTGCGCCGGGGTGTGAAGGATTGGGAAAATAACCCTAGGTTATTTCCTTTAGGAAATTTTGATGGAGCTATGATCACTATGGGAAGTTCACCTAGGTTTCCAATGTACGATAATGATTTCGGGTGGGGCCGACCCGTGGCGGTCCGAAGTGGCATGGCTAATAAATTTGACGGTAAGATCTCCGCCTTCCCCGGACGAGAAGGAAATGGAACCGTTGATCTTGAGGTGGTTTTGGCACCTGAGACAATGGCGGGACTCGAAGAAGACATGGAATTTATGCAATATGTTTCTTAAATATTAGAAGTGTGAAATTTCAATTGAACAACGGTGATCAAGAGAACATTTGAAATCATGATACTACAGTTCGAATTATAACCTCTTGACGACTAGGTTGTTTGTTACGAACATGTTTATTAAACTTTGAAAGAGAAGAAAATTAAAAAGAAAGAAATGTTTCCAACCTTTCTTCTGTTTTTACTGGATTTATTCTTGTGGTAAATTGAATTGTTTATGATAATAATATCATCAAGGTGAATTTATATAGTCTTCTTAGGGTTCCATATTTTTGTTTTTAATTTCATGAATAAAGCTATACAAGCAAAGAAAAAAGAAATTGAAGGGTCCAAGGTGATATATAAAGTAGAACATATGGGCCATTGCCACTCTTTGCTTTGATGGAGACCAACCAGTGCTCACTGTGGGATAAAGGCTAAAACTAGTGGAGCTTGAGGCCTATAGCTCATTCCAAGACTTCACATTCTTTCTTTAGTGAAAGTACAAAAAAAAAAATCTTCCTCGTGAAAAAAGTTGAACGATTAACTATGAACAAATTTAACATTGTTCTGGAGGCCTCCTATTAACTATGTAAAAAGAGTACCAAAAATTGTTCTTCCTTTCTTTTTTTCCTTTAATGCATCATGCTGCAATGGTTGTCTTCGTATTACAAATTATATTTCCTTCGAAAAAACTACTCCTATCGTTTGCTAAATGGTTTATAAAATACCTTCCGTCTGTCTATCCGTTCAAAAAAATACACGACATTAATTCTATTAATAAAATTACCCCGCGACTAACGGCAAAATTGGTGGACCTACATCTAATGACGTGTCATTTTTCTACTGGGTTACATGACAATCTCTGACTAAAATAAAAAATAAATCTTATTTCGATCCACTTAGCTGACCCGACCCAAAATTTTGTTAGAGTGAGAAGTTGTGGCGGAAGAGGTGGACTGAGAAGGGACAGACATCTTGTTGTAAGCAAATTTGCTGATGCAGCAGATGGAGAAAACGATGACGGCAATGCCAAGGCCAAGGAAAGCGTAGCGAAATTGATGAGTCAACACGGGATGCTTCCTCCAATCGTCCCTCCTCCTAAAAAACTCTCTTGTTGTTTCGCTTTTCCATTTTTCCGGTCTTCTTCTTGATTTCATCCAAACTCTCTCTTCCCATTCATCTTCTCTTTTGCGCAACTACCACAATTGGGAGTTGACCTCCACCATCATACTTGCCGTAACACTATTTTCACCACTGTAGCGGTTGTCTCCGCCACTCCATCACTATAGCTATTGCTCCCATCACCGTAGCTACTGCTCCCATCACCATAATCGTTGCTCTCATCACCTCCTCTACCACCTTGCCTACCTCACCACCATAGTCATTTCTCCCATGAACAACACCCTAATGTTACAGAAAACTAAAGGAAAAGTGAGGGAAACAATTTTTATTTTACACCATAAAACTGAAGAAAAAAAAACTTATATAAATCATTGGCATCTTCAAGAAATTAAGTTAAGAGTACTTAATTGAGAAACAAAATTTTCTAGGTAGTGAGATATCTGAATTTAATTTTGATAGGATCAATTAGATTAGATGGGTTAATGTAATTTTATGACCCAGGTAACAAAACCTTGGGTCGGACAAGGTAAATGGTATAATATTTATTTTTGTTCCAGTTAGAGAGTGCCACGTGGCCTAGTAAAAAAATGACACGTCATTAAATTGTAGGCTCGCCAGTTCTACCTTAGTCGTGGGGTAATTTTATTAATAGAATTAACATTATTTTTTTTTTGGACGGATGGTATTTATAAACTATCTAACAAACGATAGGGGTAGTTTAGGCCATTTTCTGTATTTCCTTTAAAGCATCATACATAGAAAATTTTCCGCCAAAAGGAATTTAATTGAACAATCTCCCAATTAAAGTTATCTCTGTGTGACCTATAGGTCACGGGAGCCTTGGAGCAACGACAAAGTTATATCTGTGTGACTTGTAGGTCAGGAATTCGAGCCTTAGAAACAATCACTAATACTTGCTTTAGAGTAGGCTGTCTACATAACATCTTGGGGTGTGTGATCCTTCTCCGGACCCTACGTGAACCCGGGATACTAGTCTCGCCAACATAGCTCCGCCAGTGTTTATAGAAACATCCCACCAAAAGCTTACATAAATGTTGGAATAAAAGCCTCAAGATTCGAATCTCATATATTACATTTAACTTGAATGTGCAAAGTCAAAGAGGGAAGGATAAAAAAGAGGTGTTTAGAAGGGGGGTAGGTCATTTACAAAGTTTTAATGGAAAAGGAGATAATGTCAGCTACGGGTGTACATGAATCGGGTTGGTTTGGTTTTTATCAAAATCAAACCAAACCAACTATATCAGTTTGGATTGGTTCAGTTTTGTCGGGTTTTTCGAATTTTCGTATTTTTTTGTTACATGAATATTATTTCAATCTTACTTTGTTAAAATTATAAATAAAGCTTTGATAAGTGAATATATGTTTAGTAAATATGAAAAAATATTGACAAACATATGATCTATTAAAATATTTTAATGGGAGAATTTTTTTTAGTAACACATGATAGTTATTTTCGTAGTCGTCTAACAATAATTTTTCGTTAATTTACGTTTTCAAAGTTAATACATGAGAGGATTCCAAATATTTCTACATTTTCTAAAGAAAATTCACTATAAAGTCTTAAAAATATAAATATGTTATAAATATATTATATTATGGATGTTCATACTCCGTTGTAAATAAGCTTCCTGAAGAAACTTATCCATATGGGACTCCGCCGTAAATATATTTATCTATTTAGTACTCTATTGGAAATAAGCCTCCTGAAGAAGCTTACCACTTCGGTACCCGGTAGAAGATTATCCATATTGGGTGTAGTATGTTTATCCTTTCAGTATCCGGTTATGGATAAATATTACCCACGGTAGAAGATTATCCATATTGGATATAGTAGCAGCTTACACACCAGCTTGTAGTAGCTTACACAGCAGCTTGTAGTAGCAGCTTACACAGCGGCTTGCAGTAGCTTACACAGCAGGTTGTAGTAGCAGCTTACACAGCAGCTTGCAGTAGCAGCTTACACAACAGCTTCCTTTCTTCTATAAATAGAAGAGTTTTCAGTTCATTATGTACATCAGTTTGAATTCGAATAATATATCAGT